>APFE030300580.1:35135-46578 GCA_000404065.3 Pinus taeda | reverse complement strand
ATCAGCAAGAAATCAAAATATTACTAACTGTAGTGTGATTTAGTTATCATATTGCTTACTCATGGTTGCTTTCCACAAGGTAGATTGAGCTGAATGGTAAAGGACTAGAAGAGTTCAAGTAGTGTGATTAGTTTTTTTTTATGCAATTTATATTTAGATATCATATTGCTTGACATGTTCATGATTACTTCCCCAAGGTAGATTGAGCTGAAGGGTAAAGGATTTGAAGAATTCAAGTAGTGTGATTAGTTTCTTTTATGTAATTTACTTTCTTGTCATTTAGATATCATATTGCTTGACTTGTTCATGATTACTTCCCCAAAGTAGATTGAGCTGAAGGGTAAAGAATCTGAAGAATTTAAGTAGTGTGAATTAATTGCTTTGCTTTAAGTTTGAGTTGTTTTTAGTTTTTACTTTCTTTTCATTTCAGCAGCAAGGATACCGGGCCATTGTCATTAGTTCAGTATTTGATGCATTTATTTCCTCTTAAGAATTGATTTCATTTTAGTTATTTTAAAGCTTTCTTTTGAGCACTTTCAAGTTTAGAAACCATCACCGTCTACACTCCATACTTAACTTTCATCCTCACCATCTCACATCAAGGAAAAATAAATCCAAAAACAAACTAAAAAGCTTAAAATGACAAAAGACTAAGGAAATGGTTATCTAGTACATATAGTACACTTCACTTTGCCAGTCTACAAACCCCGAGTTGACATTTTAAATAGCAATTTAGATCACACTAAATTGACCAAACAGATCCCATATCCACAACGAAGAACATCTCACCCTCCATCCTCCCTAATTTCCATGGTTTAAGACATGATGACCCTGAAACATTTCTTTTTGAGTTTGAAGTTCTATGTAGAACTTATGACTACTTACTTGATCCTCAAAAGTTGAAATTGTTTCCATCAAATCTTAAATATGGAGCACTTAAATGGTTTATGGGATTATGAATACACACAATTAAAACATGGGATGAAATGAAAAATGTGTTCTTAGAAAAATATAACGATTACTATATGCCCCATAACATTAAGGATGGAGTCTTTGAGATGATGCAAAAAGAGGAAGAAAGCCTTGAAGATCTAGTTGAAATATTTGCTTACAAAATCAAAAGAGCTAAGATGTATAATTTGGATGATGAAACAATAAAAGGTATTTTGTTAAAATCCATCAAATATGAATGGATTAATATTCTTAATTTAATAGACAAGGGAGATGTTTCACAACTTTGATTTAGAGAAATATGTGGTTTATGTAAATATATCTCAAGGGATAAATCTAGAACTGGCAAAAATCCAAGAGATCCTATATGTCCAAAATTAATAAATCTGCAACGGGAACAATGAGTAAAGTTGAAATAGGAAATTTTCTTGATTATTTAAAAACATATATCCTAGGGAGTCTTAGTGAACAATAAGAGACCCTTAAGATACAAAAAAATAAAAAAGCCGAGAATGTTGCATTATCTTTTTTCTGTCCCAAGTGTAGGAAAAAACACGCGTTAAGAGAAAGTCCCTTTGATAGTATATAAATTTGTGTCATATGCACTTAAAATCATAACACGAAGGAATGCCCTTCAATGCCTGGTCTTAAAGTTGTTTTTGAAGATGAAGTTAGGATAATCCAAGCCAAATCTCTTTGTTTTATTGCTAAAAGACCATGACAAAATAAAAAATCAAATATGACTCAACTCAATCATATGCACAACCATAGAACAATTGGACTGCACCCATGCCATGGCAACCTTACCCCCCACAATCTAAAAATCCATCTTGTGCTCAAGGTTGGCAAAATCCTTATGGAAAATATCCTCAATTCCAACAACAATGTCCTTCTTTTCCACCACAATATTATCCTCCTCAACCAACTCAACTTTCTCAATTTCAAAATCCAAATCAACAACTTTCATTACCATTTCCTCAAAAACTCCATCAACTACCTTCCTAACCACTTCCAAATCCAAACAATAAAATTCAACAAGCTATTTATAATGTCAAAGGCCAAAATTTTCAATCTTGTATGATTTCGCCATTAGGTGTAAATGATGTTCAAGTTAGATCTTCTAGGGTTTTTCCAAAAAGGTCAACAACAACTCCCATCCAAAAATATAAAGGGGACGAAGTTCATGAGAAATATGTGAATCTTGATCAAGAAACATTCCCCTAAAGGAAGATGTTCCTATACTATCAAAGGATGAGCAAACAAAGCAAGCTCCTATAGTTCCTCTAGTAGATCAACCTTCTGTTTCTTTGCAAGATCTACCTTTTCTTGAAAGGCTCAAAATTGACAAAGGGATAGAAAGGAAATTTTTTTTACCAGATTATTATATGCTAGATGAACTTAAGAATATTTGCATTAAAATTCCTTTATCACAAGATATAAAAGAAATACCAATATTTACAAAAACTATTAAGGAGCCATGCATTAGAAAACTAGGAAGAAAAAGAAAAGATATTAAAAAAATTCAATTGGTAGGAAAAATCGTTGATATCATGATGGGAAAACTTATTGTTCAAAAATATCTAGATCTTGGTAATCCCATTGTGAAAAATCATATCAATGGTGTTGAGATTCCAAACACTTTACTTGATCTAGGAGAAACCATTAACATCATGAGCAAACAAACAATGGAGCAACTTAAGCTTCCTAATCTTCAATATACTCCTACATTGTTACAATTATAAGATAGACCTATTATCAAACCAGATGGAGTATTAGAAGAAGTGTCCATTTCTCTAGATTCTTGGGAATATCCTATATATTTCATGATTTTAACTCCCAAGAATAATTTAGGAGGCCTTCCATTAATCCTTGGTAGGCATTGGCTAGCTAGAACTGATGCATTCATAAGTTGTAGATCTAGTGATATGTATATCCCAGATGGAAATTCCACTAATAAGCTTACCTTGTATCCTCCTACAAAAGCAATAACTGAAGTAGAAAGTGAGATTTGGATAGATGATGATAATGAAGACTTTAATGAATTGAAACAATTTTATACTTTTTTCATGATTAGATGAAGAAGGTGAATTGATAAATTTAATGAATAATAATCAAAGTTTTTAGGAATAATGCAATATTGAATATTTATCATCTCACCAAATGTCCTTACATTCTATGGAAAAGTTTGGCAATTCTCAAGTAGAAAATTTTCCAGATAAAACATTGAACATTAATATTAATTTGGAATAATTTTGAAAGAGAAAATTGGTACCTATGCTACAAAAACACTATTCTTCTTATGCATGGGATTACACTAAGATGAAAAAGATTGATCCTAAAACTTGTATGCATCATATTTATATTTAAGAAAATGACAAACTAGTTAGACAACCTTAGAGGAGGATGAATCCTAATATGAGAGAAATTGTTATGGAGGAATTACAAATATTACTTAAAGTGAATTATATCTATCCAATATCTATCCGACAAGATGTTATTCAAAGAAATAACATAGTTCAAAAACAAAGGTCTAAGTGGCATGACAAATTCATCAAAGCTAAAAAGTTGAAGCAAGGTGCTTGGGCTCTTATTTTTTATTCCAAGTTCAAAGATTTTTAAGGAAAATTTGAAACTCATTGGCTTGGTCCTTATGAGATTGATACTATTTTTTATAATAGAGCATTCAAAATCAAAACTATTGATGATGAAAAAATTACTTTCCTTTTTAATGGTCATAGATTAAGGTTGTATCATAAACCACTAACAAGGGAAGAATTTGTCAAATATTTTCAAGAGAATTCTAAATTCAAGTTGGTCAAGGAAGAGGATTCTTCTCCCCATCTCCAACTTCATTGTAATTTTTTTTAATAAAAATAATAAATAAAAAGAAAAAAAATATAAAAGTATAACCATGAAAACCAACTATGTTGGCATGTTTATAAAAAAAATATTAATTGTAAACCAAGATCTCTTGGCAATTTAGATTTTCAAGATCCCTTTTTCTTGTCCCTATTGCCCTTTTGTCCTTCTTTTTCTTTTCAGGTGCTAAGCTATACTCATTAGGATCAATACTTTTACTGATCATCATTAATATAAAAAAATAATAAAGAAGTGTTATCATGATCAAATAAATAAAGTCTGAGAATAAAAAAAGTAGAAACATAATTTCTATCACTCTGCAACCAATTGTTAATTCTATAACCAACTCCAATTTCTATAGAAAATTATCAAGGAACACAGGAATAAAGGTATGTAGGAATGTTTGAATTATATTTCATATAAGAGTTTAGGTTTTGATTCATGGATTATTATATTAAGAATTTCAAGACCTTATACATTTTCCATCACATTCATAACTGTTATACCATATCTCATCATCATTACATCACTAGTCATATCAAGTCCAAGTGGAATTAAAACTTGACACTGGTCCCTTGAAATAAGATCTAGGAAATTGTGAAGTATAATCCAGATGCAACACTACCTCTCCCATCAATGCCTTACTTCACCATCATTTAACCTTGTGTCATATCCATTTTGCTCATTACTAATTCACATTTCCTCCATTCCCTCTTTAAAAAATTTCCATTATCCATGTCGAAAGAAACAGTCAAGGCTGAGACTTCTTCACACCATGGGGACACTTGTTCATTGTGAATGAAATAGGGTAAAATTCCTCTAGGCATATCCAAGGGTTAAAGAACAATTGCAATAGGTGGGATGGCTCCAATTTTTCAAAACATTCAATGGGTATGAAGAAAAAGTTATGAAAGCCTTCGCTCAAGCATTTAATGGAGTGGAAGCAGAGATATGATACATAAAACACATCCTCACAGAATCTATTATGGTAGGAGCAACCAGACTACCTAGGAACAAAGAACGCTGGTATGAAAACAAGAAAATAAAAGAGAATGATTGGATTCACTTCTTCAAAGAACCAGGCATGGACTTGTCCATTTTTAAGATAGGTATTCCAATTACAACATTAAAAGGAAAACTATGAAATCTCTTGTTAGTTATTTAGAAATTTGTAACATGTGAAGGGAGATTTGGGATAATGTTTTTCTACCATGCCAGGCTTATGATGCATTTTGTTGATGGGTTTGAAATCAATTTTCCTTACTTCCTACTTCGAAGTTTAAAGAAAATTGAATTTAGCATACAGAGAGAATCTAGGTCCATCGATAACTCTCTATACCATCATGGACTTATTAAGATTATGGTAGAAGGACATTTACAAACTAAAGGAGATAATTGGCAGGATTTCTTAATAAGAAATCACTTTGTAGAAGCTCTAGAGAAGGAACCAAATAGTAGGATTAAAAGAAGTAGGAGAAAATCAAACCCTAACCCTGAAAAATAAAGAGTCGAAGAGGAAATTCGAGAGTAGAGTGTGACTGAAAATCCAAAGGAACCATTCAAAGAAAATACTCCACTGTCCCAATATGAAAAGAAATTAAATAGAAGAATGATAGACATAACCTTAGAAGAAAGAAAGCTAGTCTAAGCTAGAAAATACTCGAAAAAAAGAAGAAGAAAACAAAGGATAGTAGAGCAAAAAGGAAAAACATTGGAAGTTCAGAAATGATTAAGAAGAAGTAAAAGAATTTAAAAGTTGTCAAATACTCAACCAATAGAGATGACTGAACTTGAAGAAGAAGGATACAATACGCCACCTCACATAGTCAGTCCAACAAGACAAACTCCAAAAATTGATCCACTCTAGCAAGAAATTTATGACTATGTGGAATCTATAGAACAAAGGACACAACCAAAGGAAAATTTTTCTCAGTATGAAATGCGAGAAACTTCAAAAAACAAAACAAAATGCAGAACAAGAACACATAATCAAAGAAAAGCTAAAGAAAAATGTATATGAGATGAAGATTCTTAACAAATATTTAATTCAAGAAAGGGAAGTAGCAAAGGTTCATAATGAGATACTAAGAACTCAAAATGACAATATAATTCTACACCTCTGTCATTGTTGCAAAAAGAAAAAGAAATTTTAAGTTCAAAACAAGTTTCTTCAAAACAAAGTTAGAGGATTACAAGGCAGAATTCTAATGAAGCAACTCAGGACCATGTTTGGCATTAAAAAGAAGAAAGAGAGTACTAGCTTGGATGTACTTGCACAGGCCTCAGACATCATTCACTAAAGGAATAAAGAAGAACCAATTTTTGAAATTTTGGTGCATGAGGACATGAAAAACCTTTTGGTGTGGGGGAATGTTGAAGTCTGAAATTGTTTCTTTTTTACTATCCTTTTTTCCTTCTAATTTCATCTTATTTCACCTTGTTATCACCATTTTGTAGGAGACTCAACATGTTTGAGGTCAAGGTCAACTCTCAAAAAGGTATTGATCATGCATAATTAGAATCTCTACTTCTTAATGAATTAAAATGAAAATATTCTTACAATCATGGAATTACAAACATTCTGCAACTGATATTTGTTTATGCAACAAAATCCATTGTTAGACAGGTTGCAACACTCTAGTAAAGGGAAAAATACTACCAAAATGTGACAAATGGATCCTAGATGGATAACCATCTACTGAAATCACTTGGCAAGTTATGCACGTTAAGAAATATTGAAGTCAAAGGAAAATTAAAACGTGGGAACTGCATTTAGCAATCAAACACAGGTAACAAAGAAATAACAAAGATCAAGCAAGAGAGATTGAAGATTGGATCAACTATCAAGATTATAGACCGAGATAAAATCTCCTATGACTTGATTTTTCAATAGAAAGTTATAAAGAGATTTGACTCAAAGTTAAACCAGTCTCATAGGTTTCGAAATGTTTCATAGCATATCGACTTAAAAATATTTCGAGTCATTTTATAATTTGTATGAATGTTGTAAGCGAGAGAAGAAAAATAAGTTTTTTTTTTTTTTTTTTTTTTTTTTTCTAAGTTTATAACTCTGTTGTGGAGAAGATTGATGAAACTCTGTTTCATGATATAAATCAATGTTATTTACAATGCATGTGTGTAGATATTGTGATCAGTAATCAACTTGCACTCACAGGAGGCCCCCCTGCAAGTTGTGTGGTCTTATTCATAGTTTTGTTTTATTTCTAGCATTATCATTTCCTTCAAGAATTTGTTTCCATTGTAGTTACATTTCTGATTGTTTTCATTTGGTTGTTGAGTACTCATAAACAAAAAAGCATTAAAATGTTTCAGTTTTTGAATGCATCTTATTTCCATCATGTAGGATTTAACCCTGTACAAAAATTACCTACATACTAATTCTAAAAAACAGAAACATAAACAATGGCGAGAGCATAAAACATAAAACATATATACACAGAGATTTTCCCTCGGATCCCAAAAACGGGACTACCATATTGATTTTTCATTATATTCTTTTCAATAATACAATACATATATATACATGTTGAATCATCCATAAACCTGAATCCATTAACCTTGGATTAGAACATAATTATGGTTCCCTTGATCAGATCTACAAGATACCATCGGCAGAGAACCATCATTCCCAAAACCATGTGCAAGACCCATGCACAAAACCATAGATAGATTTGGCCACCTAATATAGGGTCCAAAAAAAATTTGCACCCGACGCAATGAAGGGGGTACTACTCGCCCCCTCTAACCCCATGGTTTTGCGCCTAAGGCTAGTCATGCAAAGAATATAACACACACCCAACATTATCCAACTTTGTGTTTTCTTTCCAAAGGGGACCACAAGAGAGATTAGTCATTGGTCCAACCCTAGAAAGCCCATTGTTACTCTCCACCAAGAGAACTTCTTAGTGCTCACAAAATTTGTCAATGCATCTGCAGTATTCTTCAAAGTGTATACCTTTACCGAAAACACCTTTTTGTCCTCAACCATATCCCTTACAAAGTGATACTAAACATCAATGTTCTTTGTCTTTGAATGATAATCAGGGTTATTTTCCAAGAAAATTGCACTTTGGCTATCATATTCTATCCTTATAGCTCGCTATACTAACCCGATACTTGAACACAATCTCTGCAACCAAACTCCTTCCTTTCTTGCATGAGTGCCTGCCATGTATTATACCTCTATAGTTGAAAGTGCCGCTACAAATTGTGTCTTGCTCATCCAATTGAATCCACTTGTAGATATTCTTTGATTTAGATCTTTGGCCCATTCTACATCAACAAATTTCGCCTGTCCAAAACTATGTCTAACTCTGACCTTCCTTGGTATCACAAGCCATAATCACTAGTGCCATGAAAATACCTAAAAACCCACTTCACTTCTATCCAATGATTCTTCCCTAGTTTGACATAAACTTGCTCAATAGTCCCACTGCATATGCAATGTTGGGTCTAGTACGGACCATTGCATACATCAGGCTACCAACTGCACTTGCATATGGAGCACGAGACATGTACTCTTCCTCTTCTTGTGTCTTGGGACATCGTTCAACAGATAATTTTACACCTACAAGAATCAGAACCTTCACTGGTTTACTATCTTGCATATTAATTCCATTGATTTAACCAGAGCTTCCTCTTTGCCCCATCTTGTTTAATTTCCATTCCTAAGATATAGTTTGCAGCACCAAGATCTTCCATGTCGAATTTGGAGGAAAATTGGGTATTCAATTCCTAGATAATTTCTTTGTTATTTCCAATCAACGACATATCGACCACATACAAGACCAAATAAATAACATGATCACCAATTAATTTAAAATACACGTTGTGATCTGCTTTGCTTCTGGTGAATCCAAGTCCCCGCATAAATGTATCAAATTTCTGATACTACATCCTTGGTGATTTTTTTACCCCGTACATATAATTCTTTAACCTGCATACCAGTTCTTTCTCACCCTTCACCACAAACCCTTTAGGTTGCTTCATGTAGATCTCTTCTTTCAGATCCCCATGAAGAAATGTTGTCCTCACATCCATCTGTTCTACCTCAAAACAAAAAGTAGTAGTAATGGATAAAAGTAATCTAATAGAAGCTACCTTGGCAACAGGAGAAAAAATATCACCAAAATCAATTCCCAGCACCTGAGAATAACCTTTTTCTACCAACCAAACTTTGTATTTATGCACCTTGCCTTATGCATTCATCTTCTTCTTAAACACCCATTTGTTGCCAATTGGTTTCCTTCCAACCGACAACTCCACTAGATCCCAACTTCCAAGTCTCATTTTTGTGTAAGATTCCATTTCATCAACCATGACCTCTTTCTAAAGTTTTCCATCCTCTGAATCTACTCCTTCCCTAATAGTTCTGGGATCATCATCAGTAATAGATAAAGAAAAACTTGAATAAAAATCAGATGGACCATACCTTTCTAGCTGACTTCTTTCTCAAACTGATCTTCTCACAACTGGATTTTGTGGCTCTTCATCTTCTAATTCCTCTTCTGTTGTAGAGTATGATTCTTCCTCCTTTAGCTCAAACTCTATCTTCTTAGCTTCCTTTGTTAGGAATTCATGTTTAATAACATCTTTCACCTCTCTAAACACCACATCTTGACTGTACACAACTTTCCTTATTTCTGGGTTCCAAATCTTATGACCTTTTAAACCATCCTTATACCAAATAAAGATACACCTTTCAAATTTACTATAAAACTTGGTTCTTTTCTCCTTTGGAACATGTTCATATGCATCACAACCAAATACCCTTAGCTGTGAAAGAGAAGGTTTCTTACCTGTCCATACCTCTTGTGGAGACTTATCCTACAACGTTGATGAAGGTGATCTATTAACTATATAACATGCAGTCTTCATCGCCTCTGTCCAAAATTCCTCTCCTAACCCAACATCATTGAGCATGCTTTTTGCCTTTTCCATCAACGTCCTATTCATTCTTTCCGCAACTCTATTTTTTTGAGGTGTGTATGGATTAGTCTTCGATCGTGCTATACCACACTTCTTATAGAACTCTTCAAATTCCTTCTTGCAGAACTCTCCAACATTATCTGTTCTCAACACCTGTATCTTCTTCTTTGTTTGGTTTTCCACCAGAGCCTTAAATTATTTAAACCCGTCAAAGAATTCAGATTTCTTTCTAAGGAAATATATCCATGTATTATGCTGAACCCAGAAATTGCCTCTTTTTGACAACCTTCTTATACTCCATTCTCCCCTTTTTGACCTTCAAAACTATAATTTGGGTATCAATTTACAAGGTTTATGGCATAAAAGGTACATAGTTATATTCTATTTCATAAATACCATTTGTCTTGATTATTTAACTCAATATTTACCTAAGCTACTAAATTACAACAATTCTGAAGCTGATGTATGATTCTGCAGCTAAGTCTAAGGTTTGACGGGTTGTGAAGCTTTAGCCGAAGAACAGGGCATATGGGTAGGTGGAAATTACCCGGTACAACGATTTGTGCCTACCTTCATAACCTAGATTGATAAGGAAAGCATGATGGAAGCCTGGTCAAAGCAAAAGTCAACCACTGAGGAAGGAAAATCAAGCGAGCGAGGAATTAGTGAATGCAGATATTCAACCTCATGATTTGCTTTGCTGATAGCAAATCACACTATTTTATCTCTTAATTTTAATTATATCTAGTGTTGATTAGCATAAGGCGCAATGCTTTGCAACATTTTGTGCACATGAGTTTTATAAATATGCCTTTCTACATAACAGACACAGATTTGGAATTTTATGTTATAAAAACTCTATTTTATATATAAACTCCGTTTCGTTCTTAATTCTTTGTTTTGGGATTCCAATGTGTGTTTAATCATCATGTGAAGGCATCATATTGATACCTTCTTCTCATAGGAGGCCCCCCTTGAGATAGTAAGGTTTCCTTTTAATTGCAATTTAGTATTTTGTTCTGTGTTTTTTGTAGGATTCTATTAGTTTAAATTTCTTGTTTTTTATAAGTTTAATGTTTCTTTGCAGTAGGTTCATTTAATCATTTTATTTTTAAGTGAAGCGATATCTCTTGTGCACATGGACATAGCATAAGTTTACATGAATCAATAACATATCTTTACATTGCATTTATATAGATAGGATTTTTATTTGTAGAGATAATCCTTCTTTTTTTTAAGAGCAGATTCTTACAGTATTAAGGTTTCATTTCAAGCAAGTATGATTTTGATTTAAATCAAGTGTGATTTAATTTAAAGAAAGAGTGTGTGTGTGAATCCATTTCAAGCAAAGTATACATGTGTTTTTATTTAAAAGCAGGGTGTGTGTTTGATTTTACTTTGAGTAAGTGTGAAGTAAGTGTGAAAAGTGTGATTTTTATTTTAAGGAAGAGCAATAGAATCAATTTCATTTTTTTATGAGTGGTTTATTTATTTACATAGCTGCAGAGAAACATGTGCATTTCGATATCTCAAATTAACTTGGGAATTGTTTAAGTAATAAGGATTCCTAGCACAAACAGTGCACATACATTTCATCAGTTTACTAGCCCTCGTTGATAATTCATGTAAGTAATTTAACACCAATTAAATTACCAAACATTTTGGCACCGTTTTTGGGGAAGTG
>APFE030300580.1:22219-32514 GCA_000404065.3 Pinus taeda | reverse complement strand
AAAAATAAAAAAATAAAAATGATATGCATAGGGAAAGAGATTCTAGAGGTAGATTTGTAAGTATAGGTAGGAGTTCGATTCCAACATCACCACTCACCCCACCATGACCTCATATTTCCACACCATCCACCCAAACTCATAATCCATCAATTGCAGGAAAACATAGACTTCCTAAGGTACTTAGATCTGAAATCCAACCTAAAGATTCACCAACTTATTCAACTGAGGATGTAATAGAAGAAGAAGATCCTACATCCCCAACTAAAGGAGTAATTTTTCTATCTTCAACTGGAGAATAACTTCTAGGACAATAACTAGAAATCCCTAATGAAGAAGAAGAAGAAGAAACCTATTATAACATTCCATTGATAGAAGAACCATAGGAGCTAGAGGAGGAACTAGAAAATCTAATTTTGGAACCTTACATTAGTTTTGAGGAATCTAGAATGGCATGAGAAGGAGAAGGAGAAGTACATAATGTGAATGGTGAACAACCTAGGATTGGAGGTGGAAGAGGAGGAAATAGAGGAGGTGGAAGAGGTGGAGGAAGAGGAAGAGGAGGTGGTAGAGGAGGTCCAAAACCTTTTTGATTTCCCATCTTTGATGAATATACCATAGCCACAATGAAAAATATCTCACCCTCCATCCTTTCTAATTTTCATGGATTAAGAAATGACGATCCTGAAAAAATTGTCTTTGAGTTTGAAGTCTTGTGTAGATCTTAGGAATACTTTCTTGATAATCAAAAGTTGAAAATGTTCCTAACCACTCTTAAAGATGCAACATTAAAATGATTTATGGGCTTAGGAGTACATTCTATAAGAACACAGGAAGAAATAATAACTACATGCTTAGAACATGTACAAGGATTATTATATGCCTCATAATATTAAAGATGAAGTCTTTAAAATGATGGAAAAATAAGATGAAAATCTTAAATATTTCCTCGAAAGATTTGCTTATAATGTAAAAAGGGCTAAAATGCATAATCTAGATGAAGAAACTTTGAAAGCTCTCTTACTAAAATATATCAGAGATGACTGGATATATCTTCTCAATCTGATGGGTAAAGGAGATATTTCTCAATTATCACTTGGATACATTTGTGATTTATGCATACACATTTCAAGAGGAAAAACAAGAACATGGGGCCTGACCTAGGTTCAGCAGTGAGTTTAGCCAAGCAAATCCCGGTACTACTGGCCCTTTTGGTAATAATCTGCGGAGCGCAGACTAAGGTCTCACTTGAAGTAGTATGGGAGGGTGCTGGAACTAGGTTTCTGCACCCTAGGGATGTCTTGTTGAAGGTTCTGGAGGTTTGTGATCTAATCTACGTGCTGCGCTACTCCACGTAACTTTCTATTCTCTGCAACCCGTGCACACCTTTGGGAATATGATATTATTCCGATCTGATCCTTACTATGCTATTATATTAGTGCTTAACTTAGTTTGTGCGGGCCCAATACTCTTATTACTTATTCAAATTTCAAATAAGCGCATGTGCTCGAAAACAATATAAATGGATAAAGATAACCAAAACATAGAAATACGGATCTAGAAACGGACGCACAATATTTTGAATCAATATTATCTTTATTAACACTCAAGTTCAGCTACAGACCCGACTCTACCCTACGCGCTCAACTGCAGAGCCTCTACCTACCACTATGACCCAATACACTTCACATCCACTTCTATCTTCTAACCTTGCCTTTGTATCTATCTATTACTTTTTTACTACTCCTGACTCCCTTTACACTTAGAGCCTCTCTCTATTTATACAATCCCATGCTATACGGACCATGGGTAGGACGACATCCTATACATTCAATTACATTATTTTAGGGTGGACAACCCTAGATTCTTATGCTCCGCGCCTGCATTTCGCGGGGTCTTTACATTACATTGAGAAAAACTCGGGCTTTAAGCCCCAAAAACATGCTATGGGGGCCCATAGCATGTTTGTGGGGCTTAAAGCCTGAGATTTGGTCACTGTAATGTAAAGACTCCGCAAAGTACAGGCACGAAGCACGAGAGTCTAGGGTTTTGTGCCCTAAAATAATGTAAAATAATGTCTAGGATTGTATAAATAGAGCAAGGCTCTAAGTAAAAAGACAGTTTTTGGAGTTTTTGTCAAGTAATATATAGATGCGAAGGCATGGTTAGAATATAGAAGTGAATTTGAAGTGTATTGGGTCGTAGTGGTAGGTAGAGGCTCTGTAGTTGAGTGCACAGAGGCCTAGTAGAGTCCGCAGTTGAGTGCACAGACCCCTGCAACTGAGTGCGTAGGGCGGAGTCAGGTCTGTAACTAAACTTTAAGATTAATAAAGATAACATTGATTCAGAATATTGTTCGTCTGTTTGTAGATCTGTATTTCTATGTTCTGGTTATCTTTATGCATTTATATTGTTTTCGAGTACCCGCACTTATCTAAAAGTTGAATAAGTAAAAAGAATATTGGGCCCACACAAACTAAGTTAAGCACTAATATAATAGCATAGTAAGGATCAGATCAGACTAATACTATTCACAAAGGTGCACATAGGTTGCAAAGAATAGAAAGCTACGCCGAGTAGTGCAGCGTGCAGATTAGGATCGCGAACCTTCAGAACCTACATCAAGACATCCCTAGGGTGAGGAAACCTGGTTCTAGGACCATCCCATACTTTTGGGTGAGACCTCAGTCCACGCTCTGCAAATTGTTGTCGAAAGGGCCAGTAGTACTGGGATTTGCTTGGCTAAACTCACTGTTGAACTTGGGTTAGGGCCCAAGTAGCCAACAAATGGTTCCGTTGCCAGGACCAGGATCTACCTTAGGGATGTCTGATGTCGTGCCGCTGGAACCCAACAAAGAAGGAAATTGAAGAGTGGTTGGGCAAGAAGATTCACGAGTTCATGGCACAGGAAAATAAAACTTTGCAAGCATCTGAGAAAAGGTGGCTGGATTGTTACGTGTATACGGAAATCCATGAGATTTTCTTTGCATCCTTTCCCTCTGAACTGTATGACTAGATCATGAGATTAGCTGACAGCTAGGGAATCTGTAAGCTCAACCAATTGATAGTGTGGACTCTAGAATTAGTGCGCATACTATAGGCATTAGAAGACAAGATCACACGAGTTGTGGACCATTGGCTCGACCAGATAATAGGGTGATTTATCACTGAGTTTGTTGTAGACATGACCATGAGTTACAACGAAGCAGAATGACGTTTTCTCAAGGGCCATGAGGTATGTACATTAAATATTTGAATACCTGGATTAAGATGCTGTTATGTGAAAAGCGGGTTATGTGAATACATTAATGTTTGGAATGGCATGGAGTGGAAAGATATAAAAAGGTAGCGGGGAATTAGGAAATAGTCCCTTAATTTCACCTTCACGAGAGAGTGAGGAAGAGCTCGCTTGGGTCTCTCTGAGAAGTGCAGTTAGTTTGATAAGGAAGTGCATTTCGCAGTTACCACCTCCACCCACGCCACCACTCGCTTCACCTCCCTCACCCCCATCTCCACCCACTCACCTCCACCACCCCTGCGGTTCAGCATGGTGAGCATGATCAAGCTACCCGTATTCAAAGGAGTAGGGAATGAGGATCCAGACCAGTTCTAGTTCATGGTAAGAGCAGTGTGGGAAGTTCAAGGGATCATGGATGACAACATTAAGAAGGCTACATTGGTGAGTGCACTGTAGGATCACGTGTTGACATGGTATATCAAGCACTCTAATCACCACCAAAATGTGGGGATAACAGAGATCCAGAATGCTTTGAACAAAGAATTTAGCCAGCCAAAATTAGAAACACAGTCAATCATCAGGTTTAAAGAGATCACGATGCTTCCAGGCGAGACCCCCTGGGATCTAGATTAGCAGCTGAAGAGTATGATCCGTGAGGCTAATATGACGCTCATGGATGCACAACATCGTTTATGGTTTGTGGCATCCTTGACACCACACTTTAGGATGACGTTGTCATAATAGAAACTTTCCACCCAGGCCGAAGCATTGGAAATGGCGATGAGGTTGCATGAGACCTCGATAAAAGATCCCGGGTTGGGAGTTTAACAAATCCAAGTGCAACTACAAAATATCTACCTAGAAATGTAGAGGTTGAAGCAAGATAGGGCACCACAGCCAGAGGCGCACGAGGTAGTATGGTGCATAAAATTCAAAGGCCAGGTCCATGACAAGGACCACTATCTAGTATTCGTGAACTACATGGCAGGAGGGGGACCAATGCCGTTGAAACAAGAGGCACAGGTAGGGTTGAGTGCGACAGCTGCGCTATGGTGCGCAATCTGTCAAATAGGAGGAAAACACATGATGGATAATTGTCATTTGTTGCATAAGTATACACAAACTCCCCAACAGTTGTTTTGTAATTTCTGCAAGTCAGTAGGCCACGACGAGCACACTTGTCATAGTTATGAGTTAATGATGGATCAGACCCCAGCCTATATAATGCAAACAGAAACGTGAGCCATCGACCTAGTTGTGGGGATGTCATGCGTTGGATTTCAGGGGCGAGGTCAAGGATGAGGAGTAATGGGACGAAGAAGGGGCCGTGGACAGTTGATTTGCTACAATTGTGGAGGAGCAAGGCATTATTCCTGCAATTGTACCAACCCAACGAGAATATCCTGTTCATACTGTGCTCAGTTTGATCATGAAATGGTAGATTGTCCTACGTTGATTGCATAGATGCGTGAGGAAGGGGTACTCCAGCCTCCTCTAGCTCAAAATATACAAATGATGAGGTCTAAACCGCACGAAGAAGACCCAAATGTGAACATGATGCTCAGAAGTGGTGCGACCACAGGGCAGGATAAGAGGAAGTAGCCTAAGGAAGATACATGGGTTTGCAAGGCTCCTACAAAGGAACCTGAGTTTGACTTAAAATGCGCAAAGGAGATGCTCATGGAAGCTAAGAAGAGCTTTGCAGAGGCATCCACCTCAAGTAGTAAGGATTAACCAGAGCCAGGGATGGATCCTTCTATGCTTACTACCTTTCTGGAGACATGCATGAAATTGCTGCACATCAACAAGGTAGTTAAGGGACTATAGGAGTTGATCACTAGGTGCACGGGGTCAGGAGAACCGTGCGTAGTCTGGAAGCTGGGAAAGCATGCATTGCGCACTGGGAGGGAAATGTGATTGACGGTGCATATTGGTGAGTACAAAATGGATCAGGTCATCCTAGATCTGGGATCGAACGTGAATGTGTTACCGAAGAAAACATGGGAACACATGGGCAGGCTCATGTTGCAGTGGTCCCCTATTCAATTATGAATAGCAAACCAAAAGAAGATTTTACCCATGGGGTAATAGTTGATATTGAAGGCGAGAGCACACAAACAGACTTTGAAGTAATAGAGATTTTCGATGATAGCAATCCTTATCCTACATTGCTAGGAATATACTAGGCATCTGATATGAATGGAATCATCAACCTGGAGAAGTGGAAGATGATATTAGAGAAAAAGTCCCTACGTGTAGTAGTCCCGCTAGACCCAGCGGAAGGAGCACGCTACACCGAACCAATGCGTGGCAATGAAAGCAACAATGAGCTAGATTGTATTTACCAGATAATGGCGTGAGACCAAGAGCGGGTGAACCTGACTACAGATGGGAGAATCTCATGGGAGCGTGATAGTGCCTGTACTTTGGATTCAAACGAAGAAGTAGAACGTTGGTAGAACTGGTTGCATGAAGTGAAAACACTGAATTGCAACATGATGATTAGATCACTGCATTGCATGAAAACAGAGGCAAGGGAACTGCCAACATATGATGGAATGACAATAGTGGATGAATTGTTGGAAAAATTTGAAAGTGTAGTACCGGAACAACAGAGGTATGGTGCGCTGGAATGGGTGTTGTGTGCAACACCTGCACAATGGTGGAGTACACATCAAGAGACCATTGAAAATTGGCATGAATGTAGAAGGTGGATGCACTTACGGTTTGGAATCCCCCAGTGGCAAATGAGAGTCGGGCAGCTAGGACAAAGAAGCTTGTGTGCCCACCTATGTCTATGGGTGTAGACGTGTGTCGTGCAGTTCACCCAAGCACACCCCCGACTAAGGATCAAAAATCAGAACCAGACGCAACAGCAGGAAAAGCGACGCACACCACAAATATTCCACATTGAAGCATTCAAAAAACTATGTGGAATCATGAACAGAGTTCACCAAGCAAGACGAACTGATTGGGACCTGCACGTACCAGTGATTCAATGGGCCTATGAGGCCATGAGAAAAAAATTGAGCGTGGAAATGACTCCAACATTGATGAGAAGAGATGATACCATAAGAGAAGAGAAGAATCCCCATATAATAGCTCCCATAGTTGGGACAGTACGTGAGGACCTGGGTAAAGGAATTATGTAGTTACAGGATGCCATTCGATGAGGGAAATCGAAACTTCACGAACTCGAAGAAGATCGGGTATGGCGGAGAAAGAAAAGCGTGATATTGAACAAAGAAATCAACAAACTAGAAATTGAAGTCACGCAAGCATGCTGCATTGGGAAATTGAGCACGATGGGACAAGGTATAGCTAGCCATACTACTTCATTAGAAGATTTTATGGCCCTGCTACCATGGCTGTGACCGCACCTTACTAGACAAAGTAAACAGGGGAGTGCACCATACAAGGAAGAATGCGACACACTGACGGACGTGAGGGTAATTGAGGGGTGCCTACGGACCAAGATGGAAGGTAAATGAAGCCTCACATAGGTGGTGCGACCATATGACTATCCATGGAGAGCACAATCTCAGGGCTCAAGGTAGTTGAAAGAGAGCGCAGGACTATAAAAGAGTTTGTATGGGAGCTGCGTGAGACGGAAGTTGCACGTAGGGTCGGTATGTCACAAGGGTCGCGGCCGTGCATAGGGGGCTGCACTGGTGCGCGGGGAGGCTTGGAGGTGATCGTTGGTGTCACTGTTCATGAAAAGAGGTCCAATTTAAGGCAAAAAGGAGCGGGCGGTTGGCAATTAAGACACGAATTAAGAGCTATATTTGGGAAGATTTGCGCCAAGAAGGCATTAATGATGCAAAAGTGGGGGGAAGGGTCGAATTCAAATCCAAAAGATGCTATAGAAACCCCAGGGCTAGCTCCAAGGCAACACTTGGTTGTTTGAGAATTGAGAAAGTACAGAGAATTGAGCACCATGTACTCTTACCATCCTCAAGTGTAGACACAATAACGGCTACTAGAACAAGAGTGTGATTCGCCGAAGTTACTGCAGAGCCCTGTATGGCCCATGAGGAGATTAGAGAGGTAACAGCTGCACCAGAAGTTCAAAAATCACCATGCATGCCACGACCACAAAAAGGTAAGCAAGCGATGGGGCCAGTCCATGTATCCCCAAGAAACCCATAGTTTGGAAAATTGTCAATGGTAGAGAAGGGAAAAGTCATCACCATTGAAACAGAGGAGGAGGAGGAAGACTTCTAGGCCTTTATCGCCCAAATTGAGGTGCAAGACAATGAGGTGGAGGATGTCTCCCAAAATCCTTCTACGACAAAGTTACCTCCTTACATCCCCCCATGGAAAGGGAAAGGGAAAGCCAAGGTACCGAAGGACCTGGAGGCCACGATAAGTGCGCTCCAAATTCCACTCCTCCCTAATGATATAAGGTTTGAAGGTCTGCCATTAGGACGAGTACCTACTATGAATTTTGAATATTGGGACCTCACGGACAATGAGAAGTTCCCACAGTTGGCCGTGGAGAAGTTAATGAAGCAGAAATGGTTGTGCGGTGTGGAGAGGGTTGGGTTACTCCATTTGCGATGGATACCCCACTACCACCATGTGCCCATCACCATTTTTGTCATCAGGTAGCTATTGTGCTTAGTGCATGATGGGTATCTCTGGATGGAGGAGCCGATTCCCATCATGACCAATCTAATTCACTGAATTTCCCAACTACTAGTCAAAGGAAATGACCCCGCAACAATAGCAGGAAAAAGAAATGACTTGGCCCTCGCAGAAGTTATGAAGGCCAAGTATAAATTAGAAAAGAGAAAGCAGGGTTACGCAATAGCAAGCGTTAAGGACCAAGGGGTGCACATAGCCACCCACTTGCTGGCCAAAAAATTAATGAGGACATGTTGCGCTGACAAAGTACTAATGTCTGTGATTGTGTTGGCAGAGCAATGCGCAGAGGGGGTCTAGTTCAACTGGGTGCAGTTCCTCTGCGAAAAGTTCTTGACGAACTGCAGGGAGGCCCATGAGCAGGGTAAGACCTTCCACTATGCATGGTTTCTCTTATCCATCTTGTTGGTTGCAAGGGAGCTGCCGACGGACAGCCAGTTTCGCACTACTAAGGGTGACCTACCCGAAGCTGCGAGGTACACCTCTCTCTGGGCTACAAAAGATGCGAATAGGATTCACAAGATAAAGGTGTTCTTGGTGTTCGTGGAGGTGAGCACCCAAACATGGATCAACTGCAGGCCGCGCTTGTCCCCTATAGTTCATAACAACTTGCAAAGTGTGGCAGAATTCAAGGTGGATATGCATAACCTGTATATCCGGGCGTGCAAGGTTCCAACACGAAAATGGGTGAAGCTTCCGTTCATCGCAACGGATGATGAAATATTTGTAGTAATGGAGGCATGGCCTCTAGAGTGGTGCACCCTGGACATGGTAGAAATGGAGAAGTTCGTAGCTCAATAACAAAATAAGGACACCAAGTTGCGCATCGCGCAGCTGGCTGAGAGGAGGCGCTAGGAACAAGAAGCAACCACACAACAAAAGGCACCTGATGTAGTGGCAACAACCCAGATGACAGAAACCACAACCACACTAACCAGAGAGCCCGAGGAGGGCCAGGAGATGTCCATGGGGAAGTAGACCGGGGAAGGGGACATGATAGGGGAATGCACAGACCTCGGTTCTGCATCAACCCAACTCAAGTGGCTGTGCGACCGTGAGAAAACAACTCCTCGGAAGAAGGAAAAAGCCACGAAGACATCCGATGACTCGATCACACTCACAAAAGGTGATCTCTTGGATGTTAGCAAAATGATCCATGAGGTCACAAAAGATGCACTCTAGGGATTGCGGATGGAGTAGAACACTCTGTTGGGGATGCTCAGCGTGCAGCTACAAGGTTTATAGGTATAAAACCTCAAAATAAGCACAATGGCTTATTATGTCGCAGCAAGAACCACTGAGGCTGAACAAACGTTGTGCACCCATATGGGTAACACCTTCACATTGCCCGAAGGCACGCTAGCAGCAACAAGCGAGGATGACCGGGCTGTGATGAGCTACATGAAAGGCATCGTGTTAGGCCCCTATACTACTAGTGTAACCCCTTATTGTTATTAGTACAACCCCCTTATTATATTTATGTACCCATGTAGTACCCATATTGTTACTATTGTGCCCCATAAAAGCCCACTATTTTTATTATTATTCCCTTACATTATTATTGTTATGTCGGCTCTGATTATGTTATGAGCCCTTAGACTCCTATATATAGAAAGGAGGTCTTTTTCTTTGTATCATCCAAGAATTGTTCATTTATGTAATGTAAAGGAGGTTGCCCCCTCGAAGAGGCTGAATTCTAAGCCGTGGATCCATCTTTTCTATCTTTTTCTTGAGCTGGTTTCATAACATTTGGTATCAAAGCTTTGGATTCTAGGGTTTCGCTGCTCCAAACAGGTCATCGTGGCATTTTCGCTATAACTTTTTTCTGTGACATTTCAGATGTCGCAAAAAAAACCCATTTGAGAAGAAATTGTGCTGAACCTTGGGTCCAAATTTCAGAGCTTTTCACGTGATATTTGAGGAGATATGATCTGAGGAAGTTGGTCTTTTTGCAGACTCCTGAATTACATTCCAAACAGGGGACCTGGGGAAAATCATCATAAAGTTCTCTATGGGGATCGGATTGAAATTTCGTAAGAAGGTGCAGAAAGAGGACGAACTCTGGTTTCTTGTATGCATTTCTTAGATCCAAAGGTCGAAACAGTGACTCGCGGCACGTCGTACAAGTTCACTCTACTAAATTAGTATATAATTAGGTCACTGTGGGAGATTTGGCATAACTCTTCATTGGAGAATCCAATTGGGGTCAGACTGGTGGCATTGGAAAGAGGACATAGAGGACTACTACAGGTTGTAGTTTCAGAGCTTAAAGATCTGAAAGTACAGAGTTACTGTCATTTCAAGATCGAACTCCTAAAATCAAGAAAAAACAAGATGAGGAAGTTTGATGGCAAGGATCCGGTAAATTGGATACGTCAGATGGAGCAATATTTTGATCTACACAGTGTACCACTGT
>APFE030300580.1:0-21935 GCA_000404065.3 Pinus taeda | reverse complement strand
TTGGAAGAAATTACCACTCCTCAAACTCTAGAGATAGAAGGACATATCAAGAAGAAAAAGGTTCAAGTAGTGAAAGATCACATCGAGCATCAACAACAAGTTCTCCAACTTTAAAGGATAATGCCACTTCGGTGCAAAATCAAACGAAACAACAGGTAGATCAACATCGTAGTGAAAAATGTTTTGATGTAGGTGATTGGGTATTTTTACTGCTACATCTCAAGCAAGCTATTTATGAGAAGGAAACGTTGGCAATACTACATGCACTTAAAAAATGGCGACCTTACCGAATGGAAAGACTCTTCAAGGATGAGGATGTGGAAGTATTGTTTTGTGCTATTTCTATTATCCGACCAGATTGGATAAACAAAGCAAGGGATGAATAGAAGAAGGACGAAGAAGTATGGCCACTAATTCAAAAGTTGCAAAATATCCCAATTCAAACAATATTGTTAGAAATTGAAGAGGAAGGAAAATTCATATTGGAACCTGCAGCAGTCATAGAAACAAGAACCCGACAGCTACAAAATCGAACAATTTCAGAGTATATCATCAATTGGAAGAATTTACCCACTGAAGATTCCACATGGGAGGACAAGAATTTTATACAAAAGCATCAAGAACTACTCAAGCGTTGAGGACAATGCTTTTTTAAGGAGAGGGGCATGTTAGGCCCCTATACTACTAGTGTAACCCCTTATTGTTATTAGTACAACCCCCTTATTATATTGATGTACCCATGTAGTACCCATATTGTTACTATTGTGCCCCATAGAACCCATTATTTTTTATTGTGCCTTACATATTATTTTATGTCGGCTCTGATTATGTTATGAGCCCTTAGACTCCTATATATAGAAAGGAGGTCTTTTCATTTGTATCATCCAAGAATTGTTAATTTATGTAATGTAAAGGAGGTTGCCCCCTCGAAGAGGCTGAATTCTAAGGCGTGGATCCATCTTTTCTATCTTTTTCTTGAGCTGGTTTCATAACACGTTGACTTGAACTTGGCCGCCCTTCCACGTGAAATTTTGTACCAGTTACAGGATGGGGTCATCAAAAAGCTCCATGCCTGAGAAGAACGAACGATCCAGGTCCTACATGAGCAGAAAATCAACATAGTCCAACTCATCATCCAACGGGACGAGTTGGTTGCGCAGACTTGCATACTGGAACAGGTTGTAGTAGATGCATGCAAGATCATTCTAGTGTTGGTCATGCTGGCAGACCTACCAGTAGTAGAGCGGGTCCATATATTGGCAGCCAGAGTTCGCGAGGCCTGGGAGGAAACGAAAAAGGTTCAGTTGGAGCTGAACCTACAAATCGCCGTGCTGCGATTGAAGGGACAACCTTCTACAGCCCCAGAAGTCAGAGAGAAGTGCGCCTGCGCTATCGAGATGGGGTTGGAATAAATTGGCTAGGTTACACAGGGGTGCATCGGGATGTTGGAGCAAGCACTAACCATACTTACACACCTGCAAGAAAACCTGAACCTACAATGCCTAGAGACACAGGCGTGCGAGTTGCAGCAGGAGTACGACAGTGTCTGGGGCACCGTGCAGATGGTTGCCCTTACTCAACGACTTGCCAGACTACAGCAGGCAAGGGCACTAAAGGACCGATTAGACGTCGCGTACCAAAAGGAAGCCCTACTTAAAGCATGCATCCAACCATGGATCGATGAAGCGTTCACAATTACAGCTACCATTGAAGGGAAGCTGGCATAGGTACAGGAACTATATGCGGTTGGACAAGAATGTGACCCTACTCACGAAAGGTTAGAGATACCTGTGGAACAAGTACAACAGGCAGCAGAATAGTGTGTTGCGGACACCCAAGTTGCATGAGACCTGCTGCATGGACTTTGAACCAAGATCACCGCACCAGCAGAGTGACTAGAGATGAGTCGCGATGATTATGTTGCGGGCCTGTTGGGCAACGAACCCCCCCATAGCATGTTTTTGGGGCTTAAAGCCCGAGTTTTGGTCAATGTAATGTAAATACTCTGTGAAGTATGGGCGCGGAGTGCGAGAGTCTAGGGTTGTCCACCCTAAAATAATGTAAAATAATGTAAATTTAAGTCGGCCTACCCATGGTCCGCAGACCATGGGATTGTATAAATAGAGTGAGGCTCTAAGTAAAAAGATAGTTTTTGGAGCTTTTATCAAGTAATAGATAGATGCGAAGGCATGGTTAGAAGATAGAAGTGAATTTTAAGTGTATTGGGTCGTAGTGGTAGCTAGAGGCTCTACCACTGAGTGCACAGAGGCCTAGTAGAGTCTGTAGTTGAGTGCGTGGACCCCTGTAGTTGTGTGTGCAGGGTGGAGTCGTGTCTGTAACTAAACTTGAAGATTAATAAAGATAATATTGATTCAGAATATTGTGTGTCTGTTTGTAGATCTGTATTTCTATGTTCTGGTTATCTTTATGCATTTATGTTGTTTTTGAGTATGCGTGCTTATCTGAAAGTTGAATAAGTAATAAGAATATTGGGCCTGCACAAACTAAGTTAAGCACTAATATAATAGCACAGTAAGGATCAGATCGGATTAATACTATTCACAAAAGTGCGCATGGGTTGCGAAGAATAGAAAGCTGCATGGAGTAGCGCAACGTGCAGATTAGGATCGCGAACCTCCAGAACCTACATCAAGACATTCCTAGGGTGTGGAAACCTGGTTCCATCACCCTCCCATACTACTTCAGGTGAGACCATAGTCCGCTCTCCGTAGATTGTTGCTGAAAGGGCCAGTAGCACCAGGATTTGCTTGGCTAAACTCACTGTTGAACCTAGGTCAGGCTCCAAGTAGCCAACAACTGCATTCTTAGAACATATACAAGGATTATTGTATGCCTCATAATATTAAATATGAAGTCTTTAAAATGATGCAAAAATAAGATGAAAATCTTGAATATTTCCTCGAAAGATTTGCATGTAATGTAAAAAGGGCTAAAATGCATAATCTAGATGAAGAAACTTTGAAATCTCTCTTACTAAAATATATTAGATATGACTGGATATATCTTCTCAATCTGATCGGTAAAGGATATTTCTTAATTATCATTTGGATATATTTGTGATTTATGCATACAAATTTTAAGAGGAAATACTAGAACTTGGAAAAATCCAAGAGACCCTGTTATGTCTAGGAATAAAAATCTACAGTTGGGACAGTAAGTAGGGCTGAAATAGGAAATTTCCTTGACAACTTTAAAGCTGATATTTTGGGGAGTCTCAGTGAAAAAATAGATACCCTTAAAGTAAAAAAAATAAAAAAGTTGAAAATGCTGCATTATCTATCTTTTGTCCAAAATGTAGAAAAGAACATGCCTTGAGAGAATGCCCTCTTGACTTAAATTGTGTGGAAACATGTGTCATATATGCATAAAATCACGATACAAAGGAATGTCCTTCAATACCGTGTCTTAAAGATGTATATCAAGAGGAAGTAATGCCAAATCAAGCAGAACCTGTTTTTTTGTTGCCAAGAGACCATGGCAAAGTCCACAATCGAATATGACCCAAGGTTTCAACACTCAAACATATGCACAACCATCAAAAAGTAATTGGACTGCACCCATGCCTTGTTAACCTTGGCCTCAACCTTGGGCACAAGGATGGAAATATTCTTATGGAAAGTACCCTCAATATCCTCAATATCCTTAACCTTACCCTATTTTTCAACCATAGTATTTTCCTCAACATGTTCAACCCTCTCAACCACAAAATCCAAACCCACAACTTTCACTACCAATTCCACAAAATCCAAATCAACTTCCTACTTAGCCACTTCCAAATCCAAATAATAAAAATTCATAGTCTATTTACAACATGGAAGGACAAAATTTCCAAACTTACATGATAACTCCATTAGATCTAAACAATGACCAACTTAGATCTGGTAGAGTATTGGAAAATAAGTCACCATCCATTGTTATCCAAGAGTCTGAAAATGATGAACTCTTTGAGAAAGAGACATCTTCTCATAAAAAGGAAAATTATCAAAAACAAACCAACCCTGTACATTCTGATTATATACCAATAAAATCAACTCCCATTATAGAATAACCTTCAGTCTCTATTCAAAATCTACCTTTTCTTGAAAGATTGAAAATTTACAAAGGGGTAGAAAAACAAATTGTGTTTCTTGATTATGATATGATAGATGAACTGAATAATGTTTTTATTAAAAGTCCTTTGTTACAAGCTATCAAATAAATACTAATATTTTCAAATACAATCAGGGAATTAAGTATTAAAAAATCAGGAAGAAAAAGGAAAGAAGTTAAAATAATGTAGTTAGTTAGAAAAAATGCAGATATCATGATGGGAAAGATAATATTTCAAAAAATCTAGATCCATGAAGTTCCATTGTGAAAACACACATCAATGATGTTTAGATTCAAAACACATTTATCGATTTAGGGGAAGCTATCAACATCATGAGTAAACAAACTATGAATCAATTGAAACTTCCTAATCTTCAATATACACCTACACTATTGCAATTAACAAATAGATATGTTATCAAAGCTGATGGTGTGTTAGAAGATTTATTTGTATCCTTAGATTCTTCTGAATATCCTCTTGACTTTATGATCTTAACAGCCAAGAATAATCTAAGAGGACACCCATTGATTCTAGGAAGACCATGGTTAGCTACAACTAATGACTTTATAAGTTGTAGATATGGTGATATGTTTATCTCTGATGGAAGTTTGAAAAAGAAATTCACATTATATCCTACCGCAAAAACAATGATAGAAGTAGAAAGTGAAGCATACATAGATGATGATAATGAAAAGTTTGATATATGATCAATTTGTTCCACTTCACAAATAGATGAAGAAGATCAAATTTTGAATTTAATGGAAAATAATGAATCTTCCTCATATTGTGAACAAAATCGTTGTTTTCAAGGTCAATGTAATATTGAATATCTATCATCTCGTCAAATGGCTTTACATTCTATGGAGAAATTTGGCAATTATTTAATAGAATTTTCTCCAGGGGAAACTTTGAATATTAATGATAATCTAGAAGAATCTCAAAAGAAAGAATTAATAAAGATGTTGCAAAAGCATTCCTCTGCTTATGCATGGGAATACAATGATATGAAAGGAATTGATCCTAACACTTGTATGCATCATATTTATATTGAAGAAAATTCCAGACCAATCCGAAAATCCCAGATGAGAATGAATCCTAATCTAAGGGAAATTGTTAAAGAGTAATTACAAAAGATGTTAAATGTGAATTTAATTTATCCAATATCAGACAACTAGCAGGTTTCACCATTGGTAATTGTTATGAAAAAGAATGAAAAATGGAGAGTATGCATTGATTATAGGGAATTGAATAAAACTACTTTAAAAGATAATTTCCCACTTCCTTTTATAGATCAAGTTCTTGACACATTGGCAGGGAAAAAGTACTTTTCATTCTTGGATGATTTTAGTGGATATAACCAAATCCAAGTAATTCCAGAAGAACAAGATAAAAAAACCTTTTCCTGTCCATGGGGAACCTATGCATACTAATTACTTCCTTTTGGGCTATGTAATACACTTGCAACATTCCAAAGGGCAGTTCTAGGTATTTTCTATGATCTAATTCATGATTGTGTGGAAGCTTACATGGATGAGTTTATTGTTTATGGAAATTATTTTGAAGAAAATCTTAAAAATCTGGAAAAAGTTCTAAGTAGGTGTAAAGAAGAAAATATCTCATTAAGCCATGAAAAATGTTTTATGATGTTTACTGAGGGAATTGTTCTTGGCCACCATATTTTAAGAGATGGAATTAAAGTGGATGCATTTAAGATAGAAGTCATTTCTAAGTTATCAGTTCCTACATGTCAAAGGGATGTTAGAAGTTTTTGTGGTTTTACTGGCTAATATATAATATTTATAGAAAACTTTACAAATATTTCCTCTCCACTTTTCAAATCGCTGACAAAAGATTGTGAATTTATTTAGAATTCTGACTGCCAAAAATCTTTTGAAACAATGAAATAAAAGATTTCTGAAGCACCCATTTTAAGAGGACCAAATTGGAAATTGCCTTTTCACATTTTGACTAATGCCTCAGATACAACTTTAGGAGTTATATTGGGACAAAAATATTTAACTCCTTATGCCATTTACTACAAGAGGAAAAAGATGACCCCTGCGGAGTTGAATTATATTGTAATAGAAAAGGATTTTTTCGCTGTTGTACATGCCATCAATAAATCCAGACATTATATCATTGGTTATGAAACCACAAATCATTCTGCAATTAAATATTTAATGAATAAATAAATTACTAATGGTAGAATTACAATATGGCTATTGTTATTAAAAGATTTCAATATTACTATTTTGGATAGACCTCAAAAACAAAACACAATTGCTAATTTTCTATCTAGAATCCAAAATGATAATAATGATGTTCTCGTAGAAGATAATTTTCCTGATGAAATCCTTTTGCAGTATCTATTAAATCTCCTTGGTTTGCAAATATTTCCAATTATTTGGCTACAGGAAAGTTGATTTGATTAAGAATATTAGTTTGTTGTGCTAAGATCCTCCTCAGATTAAAAACAAAATGTTATTCATGTGCTTAAGGATTCATGAGTTTTGCAAGTGAAAAATGACTTTTATGTTAAGTTTATGAGAAATTTTAACATAAATAAGAGAATAAACAACAAAATAAAAATGTATAGAACATCACCAAAAACACATCACAAAAAGAACATGATGAAGGAGTTCACCCCTCTTGGGCTACGTCTCCTAGGTCTAGCTTCCAATGGCTTGGACCTCTCTATTATGCTCAAAATGTGTAAAAAGATGTGTTTACAATTCTCAAATGCTTTTGATACCTACTGTAAAGAGTCCAGAATGTCTAGAAATGGCTACCTAGCCTCTTTATGCACCCAATTGGGTTGAAAACTGGAGAAGTTTTGACCTCTCCTAGTTTTCCCACTATTTTCTCTACATTTTCCCCAAAATCCGATAAAAACCCTGCAAATTTTCCTGAAATTCCATTATTGGAGCGACAAGTTCCCCAATTTCCAAGTGGATTTGTAGGACCAATAATCGACCCACTAAACCCACTAGTGATTAAAATAAATTTCAATGTCATGGTCACATGTGGTGGTTTCTCTGATGATCAGGCGAAGGCAGTTAGGAGCCGGTGGTCGGTGGTGGTAGTTAAATTGGCAGTCATGCTGATGTTCACATGTAGCGGATTTCCCAATGGCTAGGCTAGCAGTCAGCCAACAACGGTCGATGGTGGCGATTAAATTAACTGTTAGTGTGGTGTGGTCACATGGGTGGTGGTTAAGTCCACCCGACCCCGCAAACTTTGCTGCATGTTCGTTAAATATAGACGTTCCCATCATATGGTTAAGACCCATGGTGTAGGTGGCGTGGTAAGGCGTTGTGTTGTGCGTTGGGAGGTGCTGGTTTCGAATCCTGTGGCATCTGCTTAGTCGTTGAACCCAGTTTTAGTGGCCTCCCGAGCTACCAGGTGGAAACCTCTAGCTGGGCCATGTGTCACCCTGTGGTTGGGCATTGTTCCAACAATTAAAAAGCGCACAAATTATAACCAATACCAAGGTGCCACTTGGCACAACCCGATTCGCTGAGAAAAAATTCACCTAGTCAATTTGCCACATAACCTTCCCAGTGAGCTCCACGTCAGCAGTATGGACTACTAATTGGGTTGTCCATTTTTTTGAAAATTTGTATGTTTGACAAAGTGGACATAACTCATTTCTAAAGTCATACATAGTCCATTTCACGTAAAACAATTTGCGCCAGATTCAGGATGACGAGCACTACGCGGTCATTTAGGTTCCACACCATTCTGACGACTTTGATTTTTGAGCATACTTCTGAGCACCTGATCAAATGTTACCATCATACTTATGTCCTAGAGAGAAAAGGAAGGTTATTCAAACTAGTGCGTCTTATTCATGTATAAATGAAGAATTGTACAAGACAGGACATGACTTAATCATTCAAAGATGTGTTAGAGAGGATGAAGTACTAGAAATATTAAAGGCTTGTCATGATGAACCATGTGAGGACATTTTGCTAATAAAAGAACTGCTTATAAAGTCCTTCTCTTAGGATATTATTGGCCTTCTCTTTTTAAGGATGCCAAGGAATATGTTAAGAGGTGTGACAATTGTAAAATAATGGGGTAATCTATTCCTTGAGATGAAATTCCTTTACAACCTCAGGTACTTATTGAACCTTTTGAGAAATGTGCTTTGGATTTTGTTGGTCCAATCAATCCACTGTCAAGACAAAAAAGTTACATTCTTGTTTTTACATATTATATCACAAAAGGGTAGAAGCTAAGACACTTCCTTTTTCTGCTGAAAATGTTGTAGTTTCATTTCTTTTTGAGGATATTTTCACTTGTTTTGGTGTTCCAAGGGAAATTGTGACAGATTAAGGCACTCAATTTACATCCATGTTGGTACAAAATATAATGGAGGAGTGCAAAATCAAACATAGGAAGTCAACTCCATATCATCCACAAGCTAATGGACAATTTGAATCTACCAATAAAGTAACTGAAGAAATTCTTACCAAGAGTGTGCATCTGCATAGAAGGGATTGGGCAGAAAAGCTTCAAGAAGATTTATGGGCATACCATACAAAATGGAGAAATACAAGAGGACACACTCCTTATGAACTTGTTTATGGAAATAAAGTCTTGTTTCCTATTGAGTTGATCTAGATTTAAACAGGAACACAACAAATTACATATATAACCATACATATAGAGATGCAGTAGAAATAATACTTCATTTCATTACTACAAAATCCTGAAATATGCTTTCAAACAGAAATGGGAATCAACTAGCCAGGGCAATGGTAGCTTATCTCTGAGAAGAGATGTGGCGGCTACATGCCTCTAAACTGCATTAAAATGAGCCTTGAAGGCCTATTTATTATTTAGAAACAATGAAAAACCCTAAACATCCAAAAACTGAACCCTAGGAGATGAAACGCCAAACTGTGGGCCTCGTTTCGGGTAAACTGGAACATCAAATTCCTAGGGTCGTAACTTTGGCATACGATATCTATTTGAAGCACACAATAGCTCATTAGAAATATCTATCTGAGGTTCCATGGACGCATGTTGCTACCAGATTTCCCAAAAAATGTCGTTTAGGGCCTCAAAACGACTCCAGAAGTTCAGGACCCAAAAAACAACTAAAAATAGTAAATTGTGCTAAAATTAGGGAAATTGAAAAACTGAAAGAGATAGTTGTGGGGGTCCAAGTGGGATAGGTGGGTGGCCACCAACATCCACTTGGATGATTCCTCCCCTATTAGGAAGCAATGGTCCCCATTGCGTTGAGTTCCTCCCTAAGATGAGGAAGCTTCTGCTGAGCTGGGTCCCTAGTGAGCTGTTTTGCAGCCTATGATGTGTCCAATAACGGTGGGAAGAATGGCTGAGGGTAGTCCCCATTGAAAACTCAGTGCAAGCGAAGGAATGGGGGAATGTTGTGCTCCAAAACATTGTTCCCCACAACCTTGGTACTGGTGTAAGCACCATGTCACTTCTCATACTTGTCATTTTTCAGAATGGAGCGGTGATATATCAGCCTATTGGGTAGAGGTGCTCTGGGAGTCAGATCGAATGAATGCTTGACCTCACAGTGCAACAGTACCTCTGTGGGTGGGGAGAAGTTCTTGTGTTCTTTCATGACCGTATCCATCTATTTTTGCTTCTACATGGAGGAACCCTTCCCGGGGGTCATGGATGTGGCGACGATCTTCCCCTTACTTTGGGAGTGAATCAAATAGAATATGAATTTCCTAGTTTGGGCGATGAGCTTGCTACATTTCTTAGCAGTGATCAAAGAAGTGGCAGTAGGTGGGCTACCTCTAGTATCCTGTATAATGAATTACCCAAAGAAATAATGACAACGTGAGGCCTTGACTCATACACAACATGTCGCCCCCATAAGTATGGTTGGCCTAATAGTACATCACAAACATCAAGAGGTGCAACATCACACAATACCTCATCTGTGAAGGGCTTGATGCTATAGGGAAGGTAGCACTATTGGCAGACTCAAAGATCTCGTCCTTGGTGAAGCCACCCGATACTGTACGGCTGCGGGTGCGGTGTAGTTGGTAGGCCCAACCACTTCATGACCTCTAATGAAATGAGGTTCTTTTGGCTCCCACTGTCAACAATGAATTGCAGCGGCGAACCCTTCACCCACATCTATGAGTGGAAAAGACGCTCCCCCTCTTCTAAATCTTTGGGGTCATTCTTTTGGACCTTGGCGGTGGCAACAGTGGCACTAGGCTCCGCATCAATGATTTGCTTCCCTTTGCCATTCCCCTTGTCAGGTTTTGACTTAGGGTTAGAACATGCATCTTATTCTGAAGCCTTCAACTTGGTCACCAATGACTGCTTGGTCCAACACTCACTTGTGTTGTGAGTGGGGATCTTATGGAACTCACACCACTTTCCTATGTCCTTCTTTGACTTCCTGGTGTTATTCTTTTCCTGCAGCTTCGATGGGTTGTATTGGGTCACCCCACCTTGGCATTGTCCTTTGGTCTTTGGATTCATAGATCCAAAGTCTCACTTCTTTTGTTTAAACTTTTGCTCCATATTGATAGCGTATCGGTACGTCGTGCTGGGCGAGGAGATGTTCAGGAACTCCATCTTGTCTTGGATGTATCTGTGTAGGCAACCATAATATTTGAGTACCAAATGTAGCTTAGATCCTTGATACCGAACTGTATGTGAAGGGTATGAAAAATATTTGTGAACTTTGACACATCTTGGTCCCTTCCTTGTCGCAGCGTGGTCCACTTTATGTATTTGTCCTCATAGTTTTTGACAAGGTAGTACTACTCCTTTGTGGCATCTCGCAATGAATTCCAAGTGGGTGCGGCTAAAAATAGTGAGCCCATACTTTCATCCTTCTTCTCGTAGTAGGTTTCCCACCAATCCTTGAAGTAGGGGGTTGCTTTGAGAAGAGTGAAAATAATATTTTCCTGACTGGAAAAATCCTGAATAGAAAAATACCCTTCTAGCAGATTTAACCATTTATCTATGGCATCTGAATCTATTTGACCCTTAAATATGGGTATTTCAAAATTAACTTATACCTTAAAGGGTGGTGTTATCACTTGGATTGACCTCACGCTGAAGGGAGGCAATTCCAGGGTAACCACAAACCATGCTTAACCTAGTAGCTAGCCCTACTAGGCCAGGAGAGGGATTTCTCCTTATGGATCTCAACCAAGATGACTGGATTAGGGACAAGATTTTAGGCTAGGTATAGTAGCACAATGTTTTGATTGAATTTGTTGGTATTTTGCTGGATCAAATGGAGTTGGGCAGTTTAGGTTTGGGAAATTAGGTCAGAAATGCAAGGTGTTCTATGGGGCAAGGTAGGCATAGGCTTTAACACTCTTAGGCTTAATGAGGTGAAGTGTTTGACTAGTGAGAAGCTAAGAAGGCATGTGGAGGTCATGGATCCTTCTTAAATAGTAGAAAAACATGAAATGTTGTGTATTTTCCCAAGGTAGAGCATCAAAATTAATGGATTCTACCTATCTAACTTGAAAACATTCAACTAGAAGCAACTAAATGAATGAGGCATAAATAAAACATATGAACACATAATTACAGAAGAAGAAACTATGCTAGAACTCCATACCACAGGGATCCTAGAAAAATAGTTGCAAATCTTATTAATTTCCTTGCCAAACTATTTACAATGATGTACAATCAAGCACTGAGCATCCCAGTGAGTCCAACCTCAACAAATGACTAAGAAAACAAATGATATAGGAATCAAAACAACTCATCGTAGACTTAGGGGTCGAATCCATGAGAAGAGGAGTTGTTTCAACAAAATCTAAACAAGGAACTCAGTTCCAGGGCACTTAACAGCTTGCCTCTAAAAGAGGGGAAACTGATTCATTGCCCTCAAAACAACCTTTAATCTAATGAATCTACCCTATATCACTATTTACCTACCATAATTACATGCCAAATCATCATTTACATTGGTAAATTATCCATCATGAGAGAAAATCCACAGTCATAGCGAAAGACTGGAAAAATAGGCATCCTGAGCAAACTTTTCCCTACGTGCAGCGCCACTGGCTCAATGTGTAGTGCCACTTTCAGGTCACTTTGGGAGACCTTTTTGGCATCCAAATTGAGCTCATGATATCTCATTGGAAACGTCTTCAAGTCTACTTTCTATAACACCTATAATTTTGGCATTTGGAGCTTATTTTACCCCTCACAACTTGATTCTCCCAAGACTGCTTCTGTGTGTCCAAAAAGTGGCAGAAAGGTCATTTTTAGAGTGTTTTTGGACCTTTTGGTGGACCATTTGTGCTCCAAAAACTTTGAAACTTTATAGGGTGCATGTTATCACTACTTTAAATACAAAAATTCAATCCATTTTTCCATTGGGTGCCCCTAGGAAAAGCGCAACGTTCGTGCAGTGCCGCTCCCTTAACACGTAACAACATTTCAAGTCGACTTTGGAATGCCTTCCTGATGTCCAAATTGGGTGTGGGAGTGGGATAGCTTGTTGGAAATATTGCCAAGTCTACTTTCTAGAACATCTTTAATATTTCAATTTGGAGCTCATTTTTCCCTGTCACAATTCCAGTCTCCCAAGACTGGTAAAGATGTGAAGAATGAGGCTACCAAAATGCAGAGTGATGTTGTAGTCAATTGTTGGAGGTCTTCCTCAACTCCAAATTGAGCTCATGATAGCTCATTGGAAATATCTCTATGTCTAGTTATCCTTTGACTCATCAAACAAGTAATGTGGTCACTCCAGCTAGGAGAAATCTTGATTTTCCAAAGTCACTCCAAAAGTGTAGCAACTCTCCTGAGGCAAATGTTGTTTTGGACATTTCTCCCAAACCATGAGAACTATGTAGAAAATGAAGGATGTTTTCATTCTTGAGTGTATGATGGAAAAACACCTCTCTCATTTTTGCCAAATTCATCTTTTCTTGCTCAAAAACATTATTTGAATAAAACCTATTCCGATGTGTGGAACAGGGGATTTGTAGAAATAAAGGGAAATGAAAGGGATGAGGGGCTTATAAATTCTTGAGAAAATTTTGGGAAGTGGAGAGGAATGTTAGGAAGCAGGGAAAGTGGAATTTCAAGGATTGAGTGAGGGGAAGGGGTTGAAAAGGGAAAAACACAAGCCTAACCTAGAAAAGTGTCAAATTATAGCAATAGGCTAGGGTTTGTGGGCAAATGATGAATTTGAGGGATATCAGTGATGGGAAGTGTTTAAGAAGGTATATTAAGGATAGGGAAGGCGTATGAGCATCAGAATACAAGTTTTGTTGATCATTTGACCATCCAAGAAAAATTACCTTCAAAACCCTAGGAGAGGGAAATGAGCCTTACCTAAGCACAGCTGAAGCACAATCAAGGTGTAAAGTGACCCATTGGAACTTGAAATAATGATGACCACTCTTTGAATGATGGTACACTTAGCTGAATGGTGACATGAACCAATACTTGAAAACTTTGGAAGGAGTGAAAACAATCCTAGACCTAATACCTAGTGACCAAATTTTACTTGAAGACTCACTGAAATGACAAAATTTGACTTTGACACCCTAAGACCACTTTGTAAGAGCATGTTTCATCACTGGTGGAAGGCTGCAAAGACTGACTCTAACAGGTGGGGCATTTCCAGAGTAGCTGTTGGAAGTTGATGCGTCACCTCTGGGTAGCCGTTGAAGGATCTAGGCAAAGCTATCATCATCACGTTTCTTTGTCGCTCAAGGGCTTCTTTGAGCAAGATTTTGATAGGATCTCCTACCCTCTCATCTTTATTTTCATCTGCCATGAGAGGCCGTCAGGTTTTGTGAGGCTGGTCTTGCAAAGGTTCGACCAGTTGAAGCCCTAAGTCCTTATATCCCGACCTCGTTGGGGACATGCAAAGAAAAAATAGAGAAAGAGCAGACTGCTCTGATACCACTGATCTAGATTTAAACAGGAACGCAAAAAATTACATATATAACCATACATATAGAGATGCAGTAGAAATAGTACTTCATTTCATTACTATAAAATACTAAAATATGCTTACAAATAGAAATGAAAATAAACCAGCTAGCGCAATGGTAGCTTATCTCCGAGAAGAGATGTAGCGGCTACATGCCTCTAAACTATGTTACAATGAGGCTCGAAGGCCTATTTATTGTTGAGAAACAATGGAAAACCATCAAAATACAAAAAACTAACCCTAGGAGATGAAACCCCAAACTGTGGGCCTTGTTTCGGGTAAATTGGTACATCAACTTCTCGGGGTCATAACTTTGGCATATGATCTTCGTTTGATGCACAAAATAGCTCGTTAGAAATATCTATCCAAGGACTACAACTTTGGGAAGAGAAAAATTGGGCAAACAACCCATGTTGCTCCCATATTTCCCAATAAATGTCATTTAGGGCCTCAAAACGACTTCGGAAGTTCAAGACCCGAATAACTACTAAAAATAGTAAATTTTGCTACAATTAGGGAAACTGAAAAAATGAAAGAGATAGTTGTGGGGGTCCAAGTGGGATAGGTGGGTGGCCACCAACATCCACCTAGATCATGAGTTCCAGATAAAGACTTTTAAAACAACAACCATATTGGGTCTTGACCTATGAGAAGCCCAAAGACAAATAATGGAGCAATTGAATGAACTTGATGAGATATGACAAGATGCTATTCATAGAACCAATATACTCTAACAAAAAAGATCTAGGTGGCATGAAAGAATTATCAAAGAAAGATAATTTCAACTTGGTGATTGGGTGTTGCTTTTTGATTCAAAATTTAAAGATTTTCAAGGAAAATTTCAAACTCATTGGCTTGGTACTTATATATATATATATATATAGTCATAAACTTGAAATCCAACATTGTTGGCATGTTTATACAAAAAATCTAGGTTGAAAATGAAGAGTTCTTGATAGATCTTATTTTCTTTTCGCTATTCTAGTCCCATTTTCTTTTTAAACCTCTTTTATGTTTTCAAAAATAAAGTAGCTACGAAATTGTCAACAATCTACAACTCTAATAGAATTTTGTAGTTGACTTGACAGATTACGACCAGGGAAAATAAAGATTATGGCAGAAGAAAATTCAATGAAGATTGTAGCTGAAGCAACCTGACAACCAACCTGACAACCAACAAAATAAAAATCAAAATAAATAAGACAAAGGATCTAAGGTATGTAAAAATTGAGTTATATAATAAAGGTAAAAACATTTGAGTTATGAAATAAATGATGAGTAACCATTGTACTTCCATATTGAATAATGATTACCCTTCTACTCTCACACGAATTCGGTTTTAACGGAAATATCTATGTCTTGTTAACTAGGTTGGTCATGAACCTTGATATAATTCAAAATTCGCCCTCTTATCTCCATTCATCATTCCACTTCATAAGAAATACTTCGATTTACCATTTCACTGAACCCTGTTTCATTGTCGAGATTTCCTTCACCTAAATTTTGTTTCAGTCCATACTTGAATTCCTTCCACTCCTTAACCGTGTCAAAAGAGAAATTATGGGCTAAGCTTGTCTAACATGTGGGTCATTGTAAGATCATAGCCAAATGGGGTTAAGTTTCTTGAAGGATACCGATAGGTCATACAATTGTTACAACAGGCACAATGACTAGAATTTGTGAAGAAATTTGATGGGCATGAGAAAGAGGTGAAAAAGTATTTCCCTAGGGCATACAATGGAATTGAAGCAGAAATTAAGGATGTAAAGATGGTTTTGACAGAGTCTTTCATAACAAAATCTATTGGATTACCAAGAATCAAAGAGAGTTGGTTCAAGAATAGAAAAACTGAAGAGAAAGAATGGAAAATTTTCCTCAAGAATCTAGGTATCGATACTTCTGTGTTTAAAAAGGGAATACTAGTCACAAATTTGAATATTAAATGGAGGATTTTCTATTGATCATTGAAAAGTTTATAACTTGGGAAGGAAGATTCAGTAACATGTTCTTTTATCATGCATGCTTAATGATGGATTTTCTTGACAGTATTGAAATTAACCTACCATATTTCCTACTTCATAGCTTAAGAAAGATGGTTGGTAATATTGAAAGGAAGATACAATATATAGATAATGACCTATGTCATCATGGCCTAGTTAAAATCCTAATTGAGGCTTGTATGAGAAACATAGAATATAATTGGGAAGATTTCTTAATTAGAAATCATTTTAAGGAAGCAGAAAAAGAAGAGCCTAACGGTAAGACTCGAAAGAGTAGAAGAAAATTGTCCTCAAACCCTAAAGAAAACTCACCAACACAAGAAACACAACAAGAGTAGTACTCTGATAATGAACCCCTTCTTATAAATATGTTATAAACTCTTAAGTAGAATAATGTTAGAAGAAAGGTAGGTAGCAATAAAAGGGAAAGTTCATAAAAAGAAGAAATGGAGCAAGAAGAAGTTAAAAAGCATCCCCAAACTAATGAAAAACCACCAATAATTATAAGAAGAAGTGCAAGGCTCAAAACAATAATGTATGAACAATCTTAGCAATCTCTAGGATTTATCGATTTAGAAGAAGAGGAATTGAGAGTTCCATCACCAAGAATTCCATCACCAATCTCCAGTCTAGCTAGAATAACTCCAAAGATCGATGTTGTCCAGAAGGAAATTTATGATTCTCTAAATCATTTGGAAAGAATATCTACAAGTCAATTTGTTGCATCATCCTCAAACCAATAAGAAAATGAAGGAATTCATTCTAATATTATAGGATAAATCCAAGTTGAAGACACCCTCAAGCAAGAAATTTATGAATTGGAAATATTGAATAGACATTTGAAGTAGGATAATGAAACAGTGAAGGCATAGAATGAAATCCAAAGAACTCAAAATGACAACATCTTGCTACATCTTGGTTTATGGTATAAGAAAAATAATAAATTTACATGTATAATTTTTTTCCTAAGAGGAGGATGATTCTGCAACACAAAATTTTGATGAAGAAACAGAGGATGGTAGTCACCATCAAGAAAGAAAGAAAGACTAACTTGGATGTTCTTGCTTAGGCATCTGAAGAAGTTTAGTGATAAAAAATAATCACAAATTTTGAAATTTTGCATGAGTACATGCAATGTCTTTTGTGTGGGGAAATGTTGAAGCCCAAAATTGCCTATTTTTGACAACCTTCTTATACTCCATTCTCCCCCTTTTAACCTTCATAACTCTAATTTGGGTATCAATTTACAAGGTTTATGGCATAGCAGGTACATAATCATATTCTATTTCATAAATATCATTTGTCTTTATTGTTTAACTCAATATTTACTTGAGCTACTAAATTACAACGATTTTGCAGCTGATGTATGATTTTGTAGCTAAGTCCAAGGTTTGATGGTTTGTGAAGCTTCAGACGAAGAACAAGGCATATGGGCAGTTGGAAATTACCTAGGAAAATGATTTGTTCCTACCTTCATAACCTGGATCGATAAGGAAAGCACCATGGTAGCCTGGTCAAAGTGAAAGTCAACCACCGAGGAAGGCAAATCAAGCAAGTGAGGAATCAGTGAATGGAGTTATTCAACCTCATGATTTGCTTCACTAATAGAAAATAAGAAGGAAATCATGTTATTTTATTTATTAATGTTAATTATGGCTAGTGTCGATTAGCATAAGGCGTAATACTCTGAAACATTTAATGCATAAGAGTTTTATTAATATGCCTCTCGACATCGCAGATAGAGATTTGGAATTTTATGTTATAAACATTTTGTTTTATATATAAACTTTATTTTGTTCTTAATTCTCTGTTGTGTGATTCTAATGCATGGTTAATCATCTTGTGAAGGCATCATATTGATACCTGCTTCTCGTATGAGGGCGCCCTCGAGACAATAATGTTTCCTTTTAATTGAAATTTAGTATTTCATTCTGTATTTTCTGTAGGATTCCATTAGTTTATTTTGTTTTTTATAAGTTTAAGATTGTTCTTTTAGCAGGTTCATTTAATCATTTTATTATTAAGTGAAGTAAGATATCTTGTGCACATGGATAGAGAAAAAGTTTACATGGATCAATAGAATATATTTACATTGCAGTTATATAGATAGGATTTTAATTTATAGAGATAATCCTTCTTTTTGTTAAGAGTAGATTCATTTACAGTATTAAGATTTCATTTCAAGCAAGTGTGATTTCGATTTAAAGCAAGTGTGATTTCATTTAAAGCAAGAGTGTGCATGCGAATCCATTTCAAGAAAAGTATATGTGTGATTTTATTTAAAAGCAAGGCGTGTGTTTGATTTTACTTTGGGTAAGTGTGAAGTAAGTGTGAAGCGTATGATTTTTCTTTTAAGCAAGAGCAATAGAATCAATTTCATTTTTTTAATGAGTGATTTATTTACTTACATAGATGTAGAGAAACATGTTCATTTCTATATCTCAAATTAACTTAGGAATTGTTTAAGTAATAAGGACTCCAAACACGTCACTGTGCACAAGCTCTAATATTTCTTTCACCCTCTTAGTACTAGAGGGGAAACTCACCCGATTTTTCTTCCCATATAGGCAATGTTCATAGAAATTGAAATCCAAAGATAAATTAGACATAAATTCTACCATACCATTACCATGAATTATTCAAAGGCCCTTCTCTCGAGTATGTCCAAGCCTTTGATGCCATAGCCTAGTGTTTTCTCGAGAGACCACTAAATGTTTTTCTCCTCTTTCAGGAACCATAGAATTGTTGCACCCATCAATATGTGTACTACCCATAATATTGTAGAGAGTTCCAATTTGAACTCCCCATATCAACTAGTTTTCCCCAAACCATATTGCAAGTATCTTTCTCGAACACTATTTTTACACCTGCATCATCCATCTTGCTTACAGAAATCAGATTTTTGGCCAATGCAGTTATATGAAGAACACACATAAGTGTTCTAATCCTTCCACCTTGCAACTTCATCTTGAATTTTTCGTGTCCGATGATTATAACCTTCCTATCATCCCATAATAAGACATCACCACCATCATATTTCTCATACTCACAAAGCCACTCCCTGTGGGGAGAGAAGTGAAAGTATGGACATGAGTCAATCAACCATGTCTCATGATCTACATGTGTACTTGAAGAAGAAGCCAAGTAGACATCCCCACCTTCATATGAGGTGGTTTTTCCCTCTACAGAAGGAGCATCGTCAGATCCCCTTCCTTTCTCAGGAGCTTTAGATCTACAATCCTTTTTGAAGTGCCCTTCCTTTTCGTATTTCTAGCACACCTTTATAGGTTTTCCTAGATATTTGTATCTCCCTCTAGATTTATATCTCCCACTTGAGGACTTATTTTTGTTTCTATTCTAGGACCATCCTTGTATAGACAAGGCATCACCATTATGGCCCTTCATATTTTTCCTTCTCATCTCCTCCCACAACAAGGATGAGAGTATTTCATAACATTGCAAGGTAGTTGTATTTCTACCTATTGAAACAAACAAAATATTCCATGAACCTGGTAGAGAACACAACAAAATAATGCACTTATCTTCATATAAAATTTTAAAATCAATAGATAAAAACTGGCTTACCACAGTTTTAAAGGCCTTTAGATGCTTCATCACCAAGTCTCCATCCTTCATCCTCAGGTTATACAATTTTTTCTGTAAGAACAGTTTATTCACCAGAGACTTAGATTGGTACAAAGTCCCTAATTTGTCCCACAAAGCCTTTATTGAAGCTTCCCCTGATACATACAACAATACTGAATCTGAGATACATAATCGTTTTGTTCTATTTTCTTTCCAATCCAACTTATTCTAGTCTTCATCGGACATTGTTGGTGGTTTAGTACCTAGATCTACCACAATCCATTGATATTTATCCACCGGAAGATCCTCCATATTGAGTTTCCACAACTCCAAAATATGACCATTAAATTTATTGATCTCTATCTTTCCACAACTTGCCATCTTCTTTCACCACAAGAATCAATCCGTAGATCTACCACTGAGCAGGGTCTACCACAGGTTTGAGCAAAACCCCTCAGCAGCAAAGTCATCCCCTTGAAGCCGAAACTACTCTGACACCAAATGTAGGTTTTAAACCTATACATAAATTACCTGCATACAAATTATAAAAAACACAAGAATAAATAATGGTGAGAGAATAAAACATAAAACATATATACACAAATATTTTCCCCTGGATCCGAAAACCAGGACTACTAGATTGATTTTTCATTATATTCCTTTCAATGTTATAATACATATATATACATATCGAAGCATCTATAAACCCCAATCCATTAACATTGGACTAGAACAAAACTATAGTTCCCTTGACTGGATCTACAAGATACCATGGGTAGAAAACCATCATGCTCAAAACCATGTGCAAAGCCCATGCATAAAACCATAGATAGGTATGCCCACCTAATATAGGGTGCAAAAAATAATTCTTGGGGCACTACCCCCAAACCCATAGAGGGGGCTACTGCCTCCCTCTAACTCCCATTGTTCCCTACGCAACGGGGGGGGGGGCGGCCCCCCCTCCTCTAACCCTAGTTGAGGACAGAATATAACACACAGCCAACACATTACTTAATGATTTCATAGCTTAAATTTATTTTTTAATTGTTGATGAAACACTCTTTAGGGGATAAAAACACACAAAATTAATCATTCTTAAGTTGTAAATATTTTCATTTCATTTTGCTACATATAGATCCTTTTATGCAATTTCTCTTTCATACAATTAATCTAAAAATTCTTTACTATAATTTAGCATAAGAGTTTCCTTTTGCAAAATAGTGTAGAATTTTTTGAGTTCTGCAAAATAGATTTAGATTGTTTCTTTCTTGAATTTGGCTTTTAAGCGTTTTCCTTTCATACTAGAAGAAAGTTTTTGAATTTTGCAACTTAAGATAGATTTTCCAATTTATGCAAAGAAATGGTTTTCAAGTCGGTTAATTAGGATTTAATATAACTTTAGATTGAAAGAACATATGTGTAGTTACTCTCCAATTTGTTTCTATTCTTAGAACTAGTTTCATTTCTAGAACCAATTAGTTCACAAGGAGCATCCTAGCATACATAGTGCACATACATTTCAAAAGTACATGAATCCTAATTGATAATTAATGAAGGGAATTAAGAACAATGAATTTACCAAACATGAAGTATGGAAAGTAGATGGGGAACTGTTTGTCTCTCAGGAAAAGTATGCCAATGAGATATTGAATAAGTTCCACATAGAGAGAGGCAAACCCTTTGAGACTCCTCTAGCAGATAATTGGAGGAAGGAAGATGGTACTTCAGGTGAAGTAGTGGAGGCTATTATTTATAGACAACTTGTTGGTTCACTTATGTATTTGGTGAACACACGACCAAATATGTGTTTTGCAGTTAACGAACTTAGTCAAGATTTGGTTAATGTTAGGATATTCCGACACATAGGAAATAGTTAAGTTCAACTTGGTCTAGTATAGAGTTAGGTAAAGTGTGTTTCTTTACCGTTGTACATTTTGTAACTTACAATCCGACGGTCACGATATGTAGTGATCCGACGGTTCATTCTCTCCTCGGTATTACCGACACTTGATCCGTGGCTTGACACCCGATTGGTCCATGAATTCTATTTAAAGCGCATGGAGGGTCCTTTGTAGGTTAACCGTGCATGAGAGAAGCTTATGTAAATTTTCATTCTTTTATTAATAAATTGCCTGTAGTAGCCACGTTGGCGCAGTCCGTGGACTGTTTCCCTCTCTGAGGGTTTTAACCACGTCAAAATACTGGTGTATTGATCTGTGATCTGTTTGTGAGCGGTGTCCTTCTGTTTTTCTGTCTGAGGAACTTACCCTGTAAATTCCTACATGGTATCAGAGCTATTTGAGGGCCGCGTCCGTTG
>APFE030300573.1:0-16688 GCA_000404065.3 Pinus taeda | reverse complement strand
ATCCACTGATCTTTATCCACCAACAGATCCTCCATCTTGAGTTTCCACAACTCAAAACTCTGACCATTGAACTTCTCAAACTCTATCTTTCCACTGCTCGCCATCTTCTTTCACCACCAGAATCGATCTCGCAGATCTCCCACTGAACAGGGTCTACCACAGGCCCGAGCGAAACCCTCAGCAACAAAGGCGTCCCCTTGAAGCCAAAACAGCTCTGATACCAAATGTAGGTTTTAACCTCGTACATAAATTACCTGCATACGAATTCTAAATCACAGGAAAATAAAAATGCGAGAGCATAACCCATAAAACACATATACACAGAGATTTCCCACTGGATCTCAAAACCGAGACTACCAGCTTGATTTTTCATTATGTTCCTTTCAATGTTACAATACATATTTATACATGCTGAAGCATCCAATACCATGGACCGAAAACCATCGCGTCCAAAACCATGGACCGAAAACCATCGCGTCCAAAAAACATGTGCAAAAATCATGCACAAAACCATAGGTGGTTCCGCCCAACCTAACATAGGGTCCAAAACAAAAATTTTCCGGGGCGCTGCCCTGGACCCCATAAAGTGGGGTTACGGGTACCCCTCAAACCCCCTGTTAACTATGTGGAAAGAATATAACACAACCCAACATCGAGCCCGAGAAGGTAGAAAACAATACTCGAAAGAACCTCTTGACCATGTCAGCCAAGGAGTACCTTTTTCATAAATAGTTTATCCCAGCTAGAAAAAGGGGTAAACGATGTTTCGAAACCATTTACGAGGTCAAAATAAGGACTCGGAAATATTTTCATGTTTTGAGAGTCAGAAAAGGGCTTAAAGCAAACTCCCTATTTTTATTTTCTTTAACAAGTCAAAAAGGGAAAAATACTCGACAATCTTTTCATTTTAATTTTTACTAGTTAGGAAAAGAGCTTAAACATGACTCTAGTTTCGCATCACCATCAGTAAACCATCACCTGTCAATGCACAAGAAGAAAATGCATTATCCATATCTAATGAAAAATGGCGAAAAATACTTTTTAAAATCCTAAAATAGAGCTAAAAGCTTATAAAAAGGAAAAAAGTAAAACATTTTTACCATTTACCTTATTTACCTCATTTGGAGCAATTTTTACCCACTTGTGCCCTAAATCTTTAGGAGCGGATTGTTACGGATCCAGGAGGCTGATCGTCGAAATGTTAGTTGCAGGTAAGAGTTGAGGCCCTAATCTTTGCATTAATACCTTTTTTTTACCATTTAACCATCTTTTCAAGGTTTTTGAGATATTTTTGGCAAAAAAAATCGCCCTTAGTCTGTGCAAGATCCAAGCATAGGACCACCTCAATCGGGGGTTTTTAACATGGGGACTCACGTCGTCAGCACACCTATTTTAAAAAGAGTCATATTGGCACAGAGAATAGGAATTTTCCAAATTTTACCCAATTTTAATGCTTTAAATCCGAATTTTCCTTTTCAAAGGCTGATGTTAAATGCAATGTGGGATGTTTGCAGGCAAATCAAGGCACAAAAAGATGGTGATCGAGTGGAAAGAACAAGAGCATGAACGAACTGACCAAATGGCCTTGGAAGATCTAAATTGTCTAGATGCATTGAGGAACCATGAGCTCCACAAATTATTTCTGACATCAGGCCTACAGGTTCAACCTGAGTTACTACAATACTTGATCAGTCTATGGGACATTCGATGGGAAGTATTTGTGATCCATGATCAAGAGTTGGAGTTGGAGACTTCTGAGATCTACTTCATTACCGAGTTATCACGTAGAGGGGAACCATTCCAATGTATGGGGGAAGGCCTATTGGGCCGAGTGTAAACATGTTTCTTTCCCAACGTTGCCCAGGAGCCTTGAAATCTACAAGTGGCAAGATCAACATCATGACCATAAACATTCTTGTATTGAAGGTAATGCTCTTAACCATCAACCGAGTGGCTAGGTCTCAAGCATTACACGATTCCAACAAATCTAAGTTCCAATACGCGGTGGATTGCTTGGTGCCCACTGTCTTCAACTGGGCAGAGGCCATGAAGGTAAACATGAAACGGCAGCTATCCAAATGCAAAGTCGGGAACTTGAGGCAATTTGGATATGGCTCCATCTTAGTGACCTTCTTCCTGGAATGGATCCCACTATTCCATTACCAGATGGTAGAGGTGAATCCTTCAGTACCACAAGATCAACAAATGGTCCGATGGAGTGAGCTAATGCCTAGATCTGGAGGGGGCCAGCAGATGTCCTACAGGCCTGCCTTCTTTGTATGGCTCAGATGATAGTTGATCATGGTGGAGGATTGGTTGTATAGTGGTATTGACTTCCACGGAGACCATGACATACCACTCCCATAAGGAGAATATTTTGATGATGGAGGTATGCAGAACAATTTTGTTTTTTGATTTTTTATTGTTTTTACATATATGTATTCGTGACATCTCGATTTTGTAACTACAGATGTTGGACTAGAGAGGCCAGGAGGGATGTCCCCTATAGCTAGACGCGTGGCTCGACAGTTCGAGGTCGCTCCTTATCAGGAAGGAGAGGACAACGAAGAAGAGATTGCGGAGGGCTTGATGAGAGAAATCCCAGAGTATGCATGGATTAAGGACATTCTTTGTCATTATCAAAGGCACACAATGGGAGTGTCAGATCGGATTCAACAATTACTGACTCATGTAGTACGAGCAGTAACATGTTATCATGATCACCACGCAGAGTAGTCCATAGTTTAGCATTTACAATTTTGAGGCCTGCGAACCATGAATGTAATCAGAACACATATATTATTTTTTGGATGTGATGTATTACACTCAAACATTATCAACATATATATGTGTGTGTGTGTGTTTGTGTGTGTTTGTGTGTGTGTTATATTTCCTGTTTACTATGATACAATGTTTGTTCACATATTGCGTAAATGTCTGTCTTAAACATGATTAGCCAATGCATTTGTTAATGTATTCATATGCTTGGGAATGTGATGATATGTGATATAATCAAAATTTCTTTCCAATAGACGAATATGCAAATACATTCTCAATATTTGAGGGTTTCTAACAGAATATTACCCATTGAGCTTAAGAACAACAAGTTGTGAATCAAGGTTAACCACCATTTCTCGAATGTCAAGAGTAATGGATTTTGATAAGAGTTCGATAACTGCACTATATTCAGCAATGTTATTAGTTGTTTGACCCAAACAAATACCTTGAAGATCAATCAACTCACCATGAGGGTCATAAATAGCCCATATCACGAATGATAGATTCTGGGTACTACAACAAGAACCATCAGTGAAACCGATGTAAGGAGTCACAGACATCTACAAAGCAGGTGAAGACATAATAAGCAGCAAAGTTGCTTGAAAAAACTCACCAAAACAAACTGCACAAAAATGAATAACATGCTTATTACACAAGTAATCATGAGAGATGACTCACGCATAATACTTTGGGACGGAGTCCATTTCCGGAGTAGGGTAATCAATCAACAGAGAAGAAAATTGAAGTTTTACCATTGACATGGCGTGTAAGCATGGACTCAGCCAAATAATAGAGTAAAACTCATAAAAGGTTGTGCCGCCATGCCCCATGGGTGAGTGAGGGTTACGAATCATAAGATGGAAACCCCATTGCGATAATGGGCAAAAAGTAGAGACTCGGTGAAAAGGTTGCATGAAAAGAGGCAAGGAGAACCCGAACTCATGATGAGGAAAAGGTACCCCCTGTTGAAAGAGCTTGACAATATCATGATAAAATGAAATATCAATAGGCACTCATGGGGTAATATTACCCATGTTCCCATCTGACCAAACTTCCTGGGTCATGATAGGCATCTGAAGTGGTTGGGTTGGGAAACAAGAAGAGAACTTCTCAAGACAGGTAGACATTGCCCCCTAGCTAAGTAAGAACGAGGAATGATGATGAGTATCATTCCAAGGTGCTTCCTCAAGAGACATAATTTCCATGATACTCTCGTCAATAGGAAATGTCTCAATTAAGGGATCGGAAGAATCCAAAGAAACAAGCCAAGGAGATTGAGAATATGCATCAAGAGAGGTACCCAAAACAGTGTGATCAGTAGATACCGAAGCTGAAGCTGAAACAATCTCCACATAATTATTCTCAGCGGTGCTTAACGGCATGACGTCACCCCATGCATCAACTTGATCAGGAGGAGGAATGACCCAAGGATCAAACTTTACGATATCATGTTGACTGAGGCGACATGCGGAGATGGGAGAGGAATAATACCCATCAAGGCAGGATCTTTGAAAATTCCATCCCACACTCTCATGTGGAGCGCCAATATGCTTCACGTAAGGAACATTGCCATCTGAGGAAGAAAAGGAAAAGAAAGACAACTAGTCGACCGTGATGATTTTCCCTTGATGAGGAAAACGAAGTATGCGAAATAGAAAGGAGGCTACAGCATGCATAGCATGGGTCCAATTGATCCACCCGAGTAGAAGATTATAGTTAATATTTGCATCAACAATTTCTACTTTGACATTAACTGTCTTGCCTTCCAAGGTAATGGAAATATTAGGAAGGACACTGAATGGTCTATAATCGCGTCCATCAAAGGTTTCCAACGTGTTAGGTGATTGGTTCAAGGTATGAGAACCAATTTCCTTCCAACAAGACACAGACATGATGTAGGTAGAAGCACCTTCATCAATGACGGTCCTGTGAATTGTCTTTTCATTAATAATCACCTGAATAAAAAAGGCAATCTAATGAGGTAAGTGCAGAACATGGTTTTCCAGATCAAAGCAAATAAGATTTGAATCAGATGGATCAACACCTCCAATGGCCAATAGTAATGCTTTCCACTGAGAGGGACAACTCTGAAGGACCTCGAGAGGAGACATAACTTATGGTTCTTGAGCCAAGTTCTCAATAATATTATATTGTTGAGCGACTCGAGCATTTGGATTATATGAGGACTTTCATAGCAAACCCCGAGAGGGTGGTCGGACAACATAATTAGGATTGGGTCGCTCTATATGGAGAGGACCGGAGGTCAACAGGATAGAGGAGGAAGCGGTACTTGCTTTTTCTTTCCCTATTGTTGGGGTTTGATAATCTTTAGATCTTGTAGCCATATTTATAGGCGTGTTCATCATAAACACTTGGGAACCTAAGGGAGCGGAAGATTGAGGCTGGTCTACCATTTGGATCTGCTGGGATGGGAAGGGTTCTTTTAAGACAGCCAGGGTCCCTTTTAGCAAGTGACTAACTTTAGATCGTTGAGGAAAATCTTTAGTGTAATGATCCTCCTCACAGATGAGGCATGGATACTTTGGCTTTCTTTGAAAAGCATCGCTAGTAGAAGATTTAGGAGGGCCCTATTTAGGGTTATCGTCTTTGGCCTTGCCTTTACCCTTATTTTTACCTTTAGAGGTTTTATCTGCTGCGGTAGACTGGACAGCGTGAACCTCAAAGGTTTTACCAGGACCAGGTGAATTTCGAGAGGGATCATCGGAATCTATGTTCGAGACCAATTTCTGCTTGGAAGAAGATTTCGAGGGAGTCTAAGTCACGGAACCAATCACTCCATCAATAGGTGGTGTAGCTAGATACTTCGATGTTGTCCCATCGGATGATGGTCTTGGAGCATCGAGTAACATCTCATATAATGTGCCAAATTACGAGTAGACAAGGTCTAAATACTGGGCATGAGCGATGGATTGCTCTTCAATAACACACCCACTTATAGTTATGTCCCTAGAAATTGGGCCGACTAATGATTTGGTGAACCACTCTATCAGAAACTGATCAGCAATTTGAAACTTGATCAGGCGTTGTCGACATCTCCATTCGTGGATGTGACCAGATATATGGGTCATGGTGTCTTGCTTAAGTGACGTAAGAAGATAGATGCCAGTTTCATAATGAACCGGCAGCTGGAAATGAGTGAGGAAAGCCATAGCGAGAATGTTGAAGTCATTGTAGGTACCTCGAGGCAATTCGATGTACCATTTTTCTACAACCCGTGTGAGAGTTCTTTGAAAAAATTATAGAAAGATGGAATCATCGACATAAGAATTAGAGGAGCACCAGAGGTGATATGTCATCACATGGGCTTCTGGAACCTCCTTTTATTTTCCCTCAAATTTGGGGCAATCACTCGAAACTTTCATTGGAACTAGAGGCCAATAAGGTGAATGAAGGATAGGATCATTAGTGAGCCTTGACACATCCGACAGTTCCAATGTGGCCAAGAACGACAATTGCATATTAAAATGCATTTGGGGAGTTTGAGTAGACCCAAACTGAGGAACCCATCCTTGTTGGTAAGGATTTTCCCCCACAGTGGAGGATTTTGTCCATATGGAATCTGATTTTGCCCCCATTGTAGGTTACCTTGCCCATAGAGAGGATTCTGTCCTGGGTAGACTTGATACTGTCCTGCCATAGGTCATTGATAGGCATATGGGTTAAAAGGTTGTTGAGCCTGATGACCTTGGACATAAGGATTTTGAACTTGCTAACCCTGGACATAAGGATTTTGTACTTGCTACCCCTGGACATAAGGATTTTGAACCTGCTACTCTTGGACATAAGGATTTTTCACTTGTTGCTACAAGGGTTGACCTTGACTTTGCAAAGGTTGACCTTGACCTTGCAAAGGTTGCCCTGGGCCCTGAATGAGCTGACCTTGCTGATAAGCATATACGGCCTGATGCTACAATAGCTAGATTTTTTGTTGCACAATCTGACCTTGTGGCCACTGCAAAGGTTGCCCCTACTATTGTAAAGGTTGGCCTTGCAAGGACGAAGGTAGGGAGGATTGTTGAACAAATTGTGTCTATGGCTGCAAAGGTTGTTGCGACTGTTGCCAAGGTTTCCCTTGCAATTGTAGCAGTTTTCCTTGCTGCTGCAATGAAGGTTTCCCTTGTTGCTACAAAGGTAGCTGGACAGTTCCTGGATAGTTCCTGAATTGAATCTGGCCATACCCACTAGGTACGGTGGATGGGCCAGGTTGAACTTAAGGTCTAGCTTGAGGAATGTAAGGCGAGGTAACCAAGGCTTATGAACTGTATGGAACATAAGCTGGTTGGAATGGACCCTGAGCCATGTATGGCTGCTGGTATGGGACGTTATCTGACCTGGATAGATCAACAGGGTTAGGAATAGCACCATAGAAAGGTTGATTCATTCCAACCATGTTAGTTTGTGATCCACTCACATTGGTTTGGTGTGACATCATAGAGATATTCAGATCTTGCTCCCTGGGTAGTGGCATAGTCTATCCACTCACTGGAAGGGTAGAAGAACTTACAGAGACCTTACTTACTGATATCGTCGATTGAACTGGAGGAGTCGATTGAAACGATGAAACAAGTTGAGACGGAATGGTAGGTTGAACCGGAACTGAAGTGACTGTAGTTTGAAACATTTGGTTGAGAGGTCGTATTTTAGACGAACAGACCTGACATAGGCATGGTTCCAGAAGACCATATAGGATTCTAATATAACAACTGAGCTAGAGAGGTATAACCATGTGGCAATAAGCGCTCATTAAAATCAAGATAAGAAAGGGATGGGATGCTTCCTGTATAAGGGAAACCTTCCGGAGTGGAGGGAACTCATATGCCTACTCATCACCCACTTGAAGAGTGTGAGTAGCAGAAACTTCTGACTAACTCGAAGAGTAGACTGGAATTTCGCCTTCTGACTCCATAGAAAACAACAAGTGATGAGCCAAGGATGAACGAGGAGACGGCTCCAAGGGAACACTAGGTTGATTGTACAGACTATCATGGTGTTGTGGAGATACCACAAAAGGTTCTGTAACCAATACTTGCGGACTATCAAAAGTTTGCAGACTCTCGAGAGTCTGGATAGGATTATCAGGGGATTCCAAGCCAGATTCATAAGGTGACCCAGCATCTGAAGGAGGCAAATGAGAAGACAAAGGTTGAATACTTAGAACAATCCCAAGTTCAACACCTTGATCCTCAAGTGACTGCGGAAGTTCAGGGAAAGTTTCTCTGGATGACCTTCCATATGAAGGCAAGAGGAATGAGGCGAACTTGATGGTTCGACCACGATGACTTTGTCTCGAACAAAAGGGAAGAGATATTAATTTCAAGGCTTTAAAAATATATTAAGGATATACTCATGATGTGGTCCAAAGTAAGACTATCGGGAATGTGATGTGATCATGGGCAAAAAAAAATAGGACGCTAAAACAGACTAATGAATTTTCATGTTTTAAGAGTCAAGAAAAAGGCAAAGATGACTCTAGTCTCTTTTGGTTTGAATGAGCTTGAACGAACAAGTGCTTGATCATATTTTAAATTCAAAGAGTCAAAAGAATGATGGCTCGGGATAATCTAGGCAATAAGGATTACCAGGTAACCGTGAACTGTAGAATACCTCTCAGCGAATCGAGAAGTATGGGTAGGCAATCTCCCCAAATGTTGTGTTTGGTGTATCATGTTTATAAGGCAGCAGACTTGGCTTCCTATGCATAAAGGATCGCAAACCTAGCGGGGTATTCCTTTATATACGCGACGGTACGGGGAGCACAAGTTCGTACTAGCGTTGTTTAATGCTGAAGTGAACGACGGCTGCTAGGTTTAAAGACGCTGGAACATGTCCCTAGCCTATACCTCTAAATTTGAGCGTTTAGTTTCAAATGTGCCATAGGTTTATTGAATATATTTTAAAGGTTGATCTTGAAATGAGTCTCAGCTTTTAGGCCCTACTGATGTCCCTTGAAAAAACTCTTAAGTGAAACTATATGAGACAAAACCTGTTCAATTCGATGAATGCTTAGACTAATTGAGATAATAGAAAACAATCAATGCAACAAATAAGCAACTGAAAGTAAGATGACTCTTTACTTCTTTGCTCTCAAAACAAAATAATGAAATTTTTCCACTTCCTACTCTTCCTATAAAATGCACTTCAACTATTCCTTTTAGAAGTAAGAGAACTTCATTTCATTTCAAATGCTTATGATGATGTAATTCTATCTTTCAATGATGCTACTTAATGCAAGATGTCAATTAAACAAACTAGAATGATGTATTTCTTCAATGGAATGCTAAAATGGATATTTCACATAAACATTTCAATGAATACTTCAAAACAACCAGACATCAATCAAATAAAAATCATGATAAGAAGAACTCTTTTCAAACCAAATGCAAAGCTTCAACTGAAACAAACTGAGCAATGTGATCTATGCTCAGAAAGAGTTGTTCAACGAGAGAAGAGAAAGTGAAACTTTTTCAATTGAAACCAAGGCAAGGTAGATGCAAGAACTAAAAACAAAATGCACAAAGCAGCAAACCAACAAACTTGACTTGATGAGAAGGCAAACAAATGAATGGAGAATGACCTATATGCCCTAGGAACACAAACCATCCAAACCTCAAAAAATCAAGCAAGGAAATCTCAAACCAATCAAGCAAACAAATCAAGCTAACAAATCATTCTAGCCAGGGAGAATAAAGGCAAGCAAGCTGAGAATCAGAACGTATGAGGACAAGACACACTGGCAATGATTTAGGAGAAACCCTGATTTTAACCTATAGGCATTGGCGTGACTATCTAACTAGCAGCATGCACCAGAAGGGGTTGTGGCACAACTGTTCAAGAGGAACTCGCACTGGTCGGCGCGACTGTCTAACTAGCAGCATGCACCAAAAGGGGTTGTGGCATGACTGTTCAAGAGGAACTCACAGTGGTCGGCGCGACTGTCTAACTAGCAGCATGCACTAGAAGGGGCTATGGTGCGACTGTTCAAGAGGAACTCGTGTTGGTCAGCATGACGGTTAGAAAATAAACAACGTTGATTGATGGATTCAAAGAAAAACTAAAACTTATCACAAACCAAAACCAGACCTGTCACTCTAAATTCAAGACTCAAAGCAGTAGATGACTTGAAGCACAGATTACCAAAGAGAAAGAGTGAAACAAGAAAAGTTGTCACGAATCATGAAATGAAAAACAATCCAAAGAAAGGGATGGTTCCCCAGTATGGTTGCCGATTTGTGGAGTAGGAGTATCCTCTCTGCGAACAGAGACAAACACTCTAGCCCAAGAGAGTGGGTCTAGCTTCAAACAAGACAATCTAATGTAAATTTCCTTAGATTAGAATCGAATAAGAGGGCCTACCTCTTATAACGCTAATCCACTTGACGATGATCTTACTTCCTTGCTCCATCTTCCTTTTGCTCCTTTTGTTCAAATACCTAAAACAAACATGCAAGAAACAACAGCAAACGTGTTAGCATACAATCAAATTCAATTTACTTAAAAGGTTAAGGAGTTCTAAGCTATCAAATGTAATATTACACCCGATATAGGAAATAAACCATTAGTTGTATTAAAATAAACTTCAAAGAGAAATACAATCGAAGCGTTGACGTTGCAGGTTCCCTTCGACATGTCCGGGTTCCAGCACCACTATAAGAATCTCATGATTCACCCTCAAAACAATGGAAGTTCAAGGCCTCTTCCCCTTTGCTCCAAACCAAATAAAACTAGAAGCTTATTCTCCCTTAACACACAAACTAGAAGGCTAAGGTTCTCAAGATGGCTATCAAGATTTTCAGATTATTTCATCCCTTTCATTAGCTAGCTGAGGTTGGAAAATGAGGAGTTTATATAGCTTTGACAGAGGGTAAATGGATCCTCTTATTGTGGAAGAGGTCTTATCCCTTTGGGTTTGTTCCATTTTAATAGGGGAAAAGAGTCTAAACAGTCTCTCTAAGCTCTATCTTACTTAGCCATTTACGAGACTTTTGTTCATGAAGCTTCTAGACCTGGAAGCTTTGGATCCATCTTTAAAAAACTTTCCAAAAGAGGGTCAATGCGGGTCATGAATGTCTTACCAGTGTTGTTCGGCACTAGGCCTAGTGTTAGACTCTGCAAATCAGCGCAGAGAAGAAACTGAGTACTAGTGTCGATCTTGAAAACTGAGTTTGAAGGAATATTCTTGGGAAATGATGTAAGAGGAAATGTTCTGTAGATGAAGAGGGATGTAAGGACATGTTCTTCATGACAGGGAAACACATGAGGGTCACTTTAGAGGTCCTCCAAGATCAAGGAACGGGGAGTACAGGGACAGTGACAAAATGTTGTGTAACACCCCTTACCAACATCCCAAGGCATACCAAAATGTGATAGAGAGGGTTATTTACGAGTTGTTGGCAATTGGGCACATCAGGCCTAGCTCTAGCCAATTTTCTTCATCACTTGTTATGGTGAAGAAGAAGGATAGGTCACTACAGATATGCATTGACAATAGAACCCTTAACAAGAATACCATGAAGAATCGCTACCCTATCCCATGCATAGATAAGTTGATGGACGAGCTGAGGGGGCCGAAATTCTTCGCCAAGATGGATATATGCTCAAGGTACCACCAAATCAAGATGAGGGACAAGGATGTCCCTAAGACTACTTTCAGTTGCCACTATGGGTACTTCAAGTTGGTAGTTATGCCTTTTGGTCTAACCAACACACCAGCCACTTTCCAATCCTGCATGAACCATGTGTTTCATGGGAAGCTAAGAAATTTTGTGTTGGTGTTCTTTGATGACATGTGTATCTACAGTTGGACATGGGAGGAGCACTTGCAACACATAGAGGCATTTTTGCGCATCTTGGAAGAATAGTAGTTCTATGTGAAACTGTATAAGTGTGAGTTCGAATTGACAGAGATGCTCTACCTAGGGCACATCATTGGGGAGGAATGTGACAGAGTTGAGGGTATTTGTGGGAATTTTCATTTACTGTAGGAAGTTTGTAAAGGCCTTCTCTCAATTGGAATCTCCCCTCATATATCTGATAAATAAGGGGGCTTTTGAGTGGACAACTATAGTGCAGGAGGCTTTTGATCACCTCAAACAAGCCATGAGTAGTTGTCCTGTATTGGCACTTCCATATTTCACCTAGCCCTTTATGTTGGAGTGTGATGCATCAAGAGAGGGTATAGGGGTAGTTTTGATGCAAAGAGAGCACCCCTAGCCTTCGAGAGTCAAAAACTATTGCCTCGTGAGAGGCTATACTCTATTTATGACAAGGATATGCTAGCCATCATGCATGTGCTAGCCAAGTTCAGATAGTACTTGGTGGGGAATCAATCCAGGGTCAAGACTGACCACAACATCCTCAAGTCTCTCTTTGAGCAGATGCAGTTGCAAGAGAGGCAGCAAAAGTGGGTGAGAAAGCTTCAAGTGTATGACTTTAACATTGAGTATGTCGAAGGGAAGCACAACATGGTGCAAAATGCGTTATCCAGGAGACTAATTAGCCTTTCACTGACAAGCATTGCCCCAGATTAGAGGGTGTAGTTACTAGTGCAGTACTCCAAGGACCAATTTCCATGTGAGGTCCTGGATGGGGTGGTGACAGATGACCGATACAAGGTGATGAACGAGGTGATTTACGTCATAGGCCAGATTTACTTGGTTCCTAACTCCCAATTGAGGGATATCATTTTATAGGCTACCCATGAATCACCACTAACAGGGCACCAAGGGTTCACAAAGATGTATAGAGCCATTAGGGAGCATTTTGCATGGAGGGCCCTGAAGGATGACATTCTGAGGCATGTCAGGGAGTGTGACACATGCCAGAGGAACAAGGGTGAGCTATCACACCCTGTCGAGTTGCTACAACCTCTTCCCATCCTTTAGGGGAAATGGGAGAGTGTGTCTGTAATATTCCTAATTAGCCATGGCTAATTGGAATATTCGATTTTACTCAATTTTTGCCTTCTATAGTTATTTATAAATAAAAAGGTGAGAAAAGGGGACATAACTCACTTTTAGAATAAAAGTCACTTCCTAGTAGCACAACGTTGTGACTTAAAGGGGAGCCAAGGGGGCTAAAGGGGGGACGCAGAGATGGAGCCCACGCAGACACTTGGAGGGACTACGCAGAAGGAAAGAAACACGTGGCAAGAGAGGAACTAAGTTGGAGGAGGCGAGCCTTCAGATTGAGAAAGGAAAAGGCTATAAAAGAGAAAGAAGCCCCCTCATTTTGATCATTCGATTATGTGCATTGTGAGCTAGTCATTTTGACTTAGAGCACACTGGCTAATTAGCTAGCCTCCAGCACTGTTTAGTGCATCAAGTGCCTCCGTTCGGAGATCTCACCCTTAGCCCCGAGGGACTTCGAGTGCCTGCTCGGGCAAGGTATTTCCATCAGTATTTTTGCAGTGGTTTCTGCAGCATTTTGGGTAGGAGGATTTAGCATCTTGGGATGACTACGCAGCACTGAGAGGGATGACGTAGTTCTTTATGGCAGGAGTTCTGGATTGGGGTTTTGCAGGAGGATTTATGCTAGGTGATTGAGTAGGGGACCAGCCCTTGCATATTGGAGGATTTTTTGTAGAGTTTTAGGCAGATTTCTAGAGGGGTTTATTCAGTGGCAGCGCAGAGCATTGAGGAACTGCATAGATCCCCAAGGGGGTGATTTTCGAAGGTCGGCCATTTCAGAAAAGCTTTCTGGGTTTTTCTGGGTTTCTTTAGTAGAGTTTGATTCTAGAGTTTCAGCCTTTTTTGAGGAGGGGAACAACCCCAAACCCTCATTTGATTTTCAGTAGCAGTAGCATCGCAACAGTTTTCCAGTGCCTACTGGGGCAAGGTATTTCCATCAGTATTTTTGCAGTGGTTTCAAAAAACATTTTGGGCAAGAGGATTGAGCATCTTGGGATGACTACACAGCACTAAGAGGGATGACTCAGTTCTTTCTGGAAGGAGTTTTGGATTGGGGTTTTGTAGGAGGATTTATGTTGGGTGATTGAGCAGGAGACCAGCCCTTGCATATTGGAGGATTTTTGGTAGAATTTCAGGCAGAGTTCTAGAGGGGTTTCTTCAGTGGTAGCACAAAGCATTGAGGAACTGCACAGATCCCCAAGGGGGTGATTTTTGGAGGTCAGCCATTTCAAAAAATCTTTCTGGGTTTTTCTGATTTTCTTGAGTAGAGTTTGATTCCAGAGTTTCGGCCTTTTTTGAGGAGGGGAGCAGCCCCAAACCCTCATTTTATTTTTAGTAGCAACAGTAGCATGACAGTTTTCCAGCAACTGGGATGTAGTTCATAGAGAAGCCATTCCTTTTCTATTCTGAGTGTATTTCTTCACTTGCCTTGCGCAAGTTGAGGTGCCATCTTCCTGATCACCTCCTGTACTCATTTTTCTACTCAGTATAATAAAATGGCTTAGTATTTCTCGCTACATTTCTTGAGTATCTATTTATATTTCATATATACACTATTGTTGTTGCACTATTGTTATTATATCTCTGTGATTTTCTCGGTTACTATACCACTTGTACGTTTTTCTGGTTGATACTTTGTTGGGGTTTAAGGAATATTCTGGGTTAGGGATATTACAGTGGTATCAGAGCATAGATTTGGCTCAGCCTGTGGAGGTAGCAATCTATGACACCGGTGGAAAAACCCTACATCTGTTACAGAGGTAGGAGATACAGAGACATTGGGCGTAGGTTAGAGAATACCTACAGAGAGGGAGACTGTGTTCCAGTGGTGGACGCAGAATAGGAGGATCCTGTGGTGGATGCAGAGCAGAATCCCGGATGAGCATAGATTGACGATGATGCTAGGAGGGAGCCGAAGAAGAAGCGGTTATGCTTCACCTGTCAAGAGCCGTGGGCACCAGGGCATAGATGTGCTACTGGCAAGGCACATTTTATTGAGGTCTTCTCCGAGAGCAGTGGGGAAGAGGATGATGAGGATGATGTGGAGGCAGGGGATAGTCAGGCCGTGTAGGGACCTTTGCCACATCCACCGCCAGCAGCAGGTGATGCATATTTTACACCTACCAGAGGGGTCCTCGCAGCATTGTGAGGAGTTCCCAAGTATCTGACGCTACGCGTATGGGGGATAGTACATGGCCAACGAGTACCAGTTTTGGTTGACAGTGGGGCAACCCACAACTTCATCGATGCACAGATGGTTGAGCAAAGAGGTATACAAATAGAGAACTTCGATGGGTTTTCAGTCTAGGTCCCAGGAGATCAGACCATGATGTATGCTCGTTATGTTCCAGAGATATCAGTGATGATGGGTACCTACGCACTGACTGACCACTTTTTCGTGGTCGATATTCCGGACACCAATGTGATATTGGGTGTTCAGTGGCTTATCACTCTAGGGAAGGTCACGATAGATTGGAAGACCCTAGAGATGGAGTGGGATGATGAGAAGACAGGGAGGCATGAGAAGATACGAGGACAGCACACATATCCACCTCATACTATTTCGGCTCATCGGATGGAGGCAGTCTTTCGGAAGGGAGACATAGAGTGGGTAGTGGAGCTGCGTGCATCAAAGGTAGGGACTACAGGGCAGACAATACATCCAAAGATACAATCCATCCTTGACCGGTATGCCATAGTGTTTGGGGAGATTTCGCCAGGGCAGCCACCGGACCGGGGGTTTGAGCACACCATTGAGCTTGAGCAGGGTATCCAGGTAGTGATTACTACCCCCTATAGGCATCCTAAGGTCTATCGGGACGAGATTGAGTGGGCCAGTCAGGAGTTGCTAGCTCTTGGGCACATTCAGTCGAGCACGAGTCCTTTTGCTTCTTCCGTGGTGTTGGTGAAGAAGAAGGACGACACGTTGAGAATGTGCATTGACTACAGGGCCCTGAACAAGAAGACACTGAAGAACAGGTACCCCATACCTAAGATCGACGAGTTGATGGATGAGTTGAGAGGAGCACGGTTCTTCTCAAAGATCGATTTGAGATCTAGGTACCATCAGATTCACGTGAGGGAGCAGGACATTCCCAAGACCGCCTTCAGGTGTCACTATGGGCAGTTTGAGTTCTTGGTGATGCCCTTTGGGCTAACCAACGCCCGCACTACATTTCAGTCCTGCATGAATCACATCTTCCGTAGTCACTTGAGGAAGTTTGTGTTGGTATTCTTTGATGATATCCTCATTTACAACAGGACTTGGGAGGAACATCTCCAGCATATAGAGACAGTGTTGCATATCTTACAGGAGTAGCAGTTCTATGCCAAACACTCCAAGTGTGAATTTGGGTTGACGGAGATGTTGTACTTGGGACACACAATAGGAGTGGATGAAAAGAGAGTCCACAAGGAGAAGATCAGGGCCATCAGAGAATGGCCAGAGCCGAGGAACGTGACAGAACTTCAAGGATTCATTGGCATTTGCACCTACTACCAAAAGTTCGTCAAGAGTTTCTCACAGCTTGCTGCACCCGTGACGGATTTGATGAGGAAGGGGGCATTCAGTAGGACAGATACAGCGTAGTGAGCCTTTGATAGGCTCAAGGAGGTTATGAGCAGCTGCCCAGTGCTTGCACTACCAGATTTAACGCAGCCATTTGTTTTGGAGTGTGATGCGTCAGGAGAGGGGATCAACACATTATTGATGCAGGGAGGACACCCTATAGCCTTTGAGAGCCAGAAGCTCCTTCCACGCGAGAGGTTGTATTCTATATACGACAAGGAGATGCTGGCCATCATGCATGCATTGGCCAAGTACCGGCAGTATTTGGTAGGTAACAGGGTCAGGGTGAGGATTGATCACAACAGCCTCAAGTTCTTTTTGGAGCAGAAGCAACTACAGGAGAGGCAACAGAAGTGGATCAGTAAGATCCAAGCATATGACTTTGACATTGAGTATGTCAAGGGTAAGAACAACGT
>APFE030300563.1:0-32546 GCA_000404065.3 Pinus taeda | reverse complement strand
AGTAGGGTAGGGTAGGGTAGGGTAGAGTAGGGTAGAGTAGAGTAGAGTAGAGTAGAGTAGAGTAGAGTAGAGTAGAGTAGCGTAGGGTAGGGTAGAGTAGGGTAGGGTAGAGTAGGGTAGAGTAGGGTAGAGTAGGGTAGGGTAGGGTAGGGTAGCGTAGAGTAGGTTAACGTAGAGTAGGGTAGGGTAGCGTAGAGTTCCAAAGGTTCAGGAGTAGCACAAAGAAGGAATCAAGGAAAATATGAGCACCTTGGATACCGCAGTCAATGATTGCGTAACGTTGTCTGATGCAGCAATGGAATTATGTACAAATCTACATGAGGACCCAAACTTGTAGAAGTTGAACACCATTATCTGTGCGACATAGTATAAGTATGATAAGGTCTAAGCGACTATGCACACGTTGGGACTAGCACAATGCCTCACAAAGCTAAGGAAGGAAAGAAGCTACAAGTACATGAAGAAGAATTGTAGAAGAAAAAGGCCCTTCTAAAGGCCAAATTATAGTTGTGGCTATAGGAAGCTTGTCAGCTTACTTTGTCACTTTAGGAAAAGTTGAAGGTGTTATAGCAGATGCAAAGGAAAATAGGAGTCAAAATGGTCTTAGCCCCTTGTTTAGATAACTAGATAAGCTAGTTTTGAGACTCACCTATGGTCCGCAAACTAGGTATTGTATTGAAAAGGCTACATATTTGAGTCATAGCGAGTCTAGAAGTAGTAGTTGATAACAAAGAGAAAAGATAGAAAAAATTTTGGTGAGTGTTAAGGCAGGAAGGCTTGGATTCCTATACTTAGGCGAGAAGGGGAAGGCTCTTGCAGCTGAGTGCATAGGAGGCCATGCTAAGTCCGTAGCTAAGTGCGCGGAACCTTGCAGCTAAGTGCGCAGGGTCAAGGAGTCTCTAATATGAATGTTGAAGATTAAGAAAGGCTAATTTTGAAGAGTTATTGGGTGATTTAAGCATTTCTATTCATTCCATTTATGTTATGATTTTTCACTTTATTATGTGCTTCCTATGAACTAATGAATGAATGCTGCATGAAACAACTAAATCAGTCTTATTTATGCATGCTTTAAGTAGTTATCTGTGTTGGCAAAGTTAAGGGTTATTTCAGCTATGTTTTCTGATAAAATGAATAGATATGCATGAATTCATATATAGGGTAACTTATTGATGTGCTAAAGTCGATACATTGTCTATTTAAGGTTTGCAAACACCGATCATAGACCTTCACAAAGGTATAGAGGCCATTTCACCCTCTTTAAGGTAACAATCCCTAGAAGGATACCGATTTGCATGAAGGGAGATATGAACTATCAGAGCCTAAGAATGACTTATCACATGGACTCATTGGATGTAGAAACCTAGTTCTATCATCCCCCAATAGTACTTTGGGTGAGACTGCAGCCTGCGCTATGCACGTTATTATCAAAATGGCCAATAGTTATGGGTTTTGTTGGCTGGCACGAACAACTCTATACCTGGTTCAGGCCCCCTTCAGCCAAGATAGGGCCTTCTTGATTATTATCAGATGAATCTCATACTTTTATTATTAGATATGCATTCATTACCTATATCTTACATGTTTCCCATGTGTTTGACAAAATATCTATTATGTTCTAGGTATTCTAGGTCAAGTTCTACCTTCAATTTTATATGTTTAGCCTTGTTTTCATGCCATTCATGATTCTAAGAAGTTTCAGGAAGTTCTGGGTAGTGGTTTGGAGGTTGACCTCGAATTGAGGCTCAAATATCAGGACCATACCATTCGAACTGAAAAATTTAGGTGACAGCCGCACCTAGGCAGGTTTGTGCATGTGATTAGAGGCCTCTTCATTCATGCACATGTGGCTTAATGTGTGTGAAAAGGAGTGCAAGTAAGGGTTTGGTCACCCAGGGTGGTTCTTTGTCCCCTTAGTGTCCTATAGCCCTAAAGAATGAGGTGAGCTTTCAGTTTATGTTCAGTTTGTCATCCCTAGTTCCTTAACTAGAGCTAGGAGCTCTAGTCATGTCGTGGTAACTATTAGACTCGTGCTTACCCTGGAAGGTCGATGAAAGTGGGTAAATATGGGAGGGATGGTTACGTATTGGTATTAGAGCTCCCAAGTTTATGAAATTGGACTCGATGGGCGAAATGTGCCTGGCATGCATGCATGTCAGTGTTTATGTGGTAGTTATGCATGCATTTCCATGGTTATGGTTGTCATTCATGAGGTCGTTCTATGTAGTTGGTGTTATCATGCAGGATGTCGATATAATGATATGATTATGTATATACGTGTATCATGCTAATATAGATTTATTTTTCAGATAATATAACCTCCCCTGAACTTCACTGAGGTATGTTAATCATGTTTATATTTGGTTTATCTATCATGGTATGTTTGCAGGAAGTAGAAGATAAAGATGACAAGAAAAATGGTTGACTATAGTCCATGTAATTATTCCTACCAATCAGATGAACAACATGGTTATGAGTACTCCCCTGACAGAATATATGTCTAGAGGTTTGAAATCATAGATCAGACATTGTAAGGAAAATAATGATAGGATCATTTAGTCACAGGAAAGAATTGCTAGGGCATAAGATAAGAAAGAAAAATTTAGTGCAGTCATTCTTAATATTCTATATAATTTTCATAGAAAGGGACACTTAGGATCAATCATGGATAGGAGGAAAGGACCAATGGGGCATATGGTAGTAGGTCTCAACCGTGATACAAGTTTGATAGGAATGACACAATCATAGATGGTAGGTTCTTGGATACACCTGAAAGTGGGGGTAATGATTGTGGGTTCTATTTTAGTTTTGGTTTAGAGAGACACAATAATCATCATTATCATCATCTGTATAGGAGGAGTGAGAAGTAGTACTTTCGGAAGAGTTCAAGAAAGCAAAGCCACTATCGTCAAGCATGGCAATAGATACCGAGTGCTTCTTCAACCCAGGCACATACATAACATTCTTCAAGGTGAATGGAGCCCCATGCTTTCTCTGAAAAGTAATCATGCCCAATCCAATAACACTATAGTTCCCTTCATCACCCATCTCGATATGCATCTAGAGATCTTACTCCTCCAAGTCACTGAATAACTCTTTGTCGCCAGTCATGTGGAATAAAGCTTCATTTCCTAGGTACGATACAATTCCCATCATTGATGACACCATGCATGCAATGAGGGGAAAGTCCAATTCAAATTGAGAAGCCAAAGCCTCACCCACCTCTCCTCTCGAGGAATTCTTCTTGGACTTCTTGAGTGGACAATTTGTAGCAAAATGGCCCAGTCATAACAATGAAAGAAATTAACTTTTGTCATGCTTTTCTTCTTACCTCCATGATAAGAATCTAATTTGGAATGGGAAGCTTTCCCTTTACCCTTCTTCACCTTAATTTCTAAGGCACAATTCTCTTCATTTCACATCTATTTTGAAGAGCCATCCCTGGTGTGTTTCTCATGATCTCCTCCTGCATCAAATCTAACCATAGTCATTCCCAATCCAGCAGCTTCTCCCAACCATTAACAGAGTCCTAATAATTATGCCAACTCTTTGGGAGTCCTCGAAGAAAATGAATCACCATATCGTCCTCAGCAACCATGATTCCAACACTTCCAATTTCATCATGGCATTGAGTGAACTTGGTCAAGTATTTTGGAATCGTCTCGCTTTTCTCCATTTTCATTTTTCGAAGTTTGTCCTTCAACGCCAATTCCATTTAGTCACTATTGTTTTGATACAAGTATGTCAATTATTTCCACGTATAATACTAACTTTCCTTTCCATGGAGACTCAAGACAATGTGTTCTCGAACTCCCTCAAGGATTATCCACCTCACATTTTAACACACACTTCTTCCATTCAGCCAAATTGTGTGCATCTGATCCTGCTAGCTTAGGAATTTCTTGATCAACAAATTCCTTCAAGCCATTATCCTCTAGAAAAGCCTCCGTTATGTCCCTCCAAGCTATAAAATTTGAGTTTCCTTTCGAGGCATACTCGATCCAAAAACTGTAGAAGGCCATCTACCAATCCTAAAGTATGCATTGCAAATTTGAATTTCAGTTGTAACCAAAAACTCAAAACTTTTAAATCTCCTATATTATATTGTTGTCCGCTCTGATTCCATGTAGAAAATCATGTAGATTCACAAGCTCATGCAATTTACTAAAGCACAGGACAAGAATCTAATTCTACTTTCCACCAGCGGAAGCCAATAGATTGATGAAAAAAATATGAACAAGAAGAAGATAAATCAATGGCCCATAACACAAGATGTATCTGCGGAAATAAACCGCTCAAAACCCCACTATCTATATTGCATATATCAAAAATATGAGTGAAGATACAAAGCTTGTTCTCACTAGAACAACTCTGCACAAGTATGCTCAACTCTCTGAGCTCACAAGCTAGCTCTTGGCCAACATTTACCCAATTTTGCAGCTCTCCAAACCTCTAATATCTTACGTAATTCCTAGGATGAATAATCGGTATTTAAAGGGAAATCATGCTTCCGAAATTGCGCAATCCAAGCATAGGATCAATCTCTGATGCATGCATGATATTTACACTCCAGTAAATAATACCATTGATAGTACACTCTCCTTGCATGCTAGTCTCAGCTAGGTTGTTCTTTGAACTGACATGCATGAATTTCTCATGCGGGAATGTTCAGTTAACTAGAGTAGAACTAGCGGATGCATTAGTGCACCAACTAATTTTTAGTCCTCTATTAGTTCCAAAAACAATTTAGAACTAATTTAACTAAACTTAACTTAGTAAACTGAGTGATCTAATTTCCAACTTAATTTAAACTGATACTGGACCCCTAAAACTTAGGGAGAACATATACATGACTAAAAAAAGACTTCCAACTCAAAGTTCCTAAAATAATTAAGTTAATTAAACTTAATTAAACATTACAAGTTGCTATGAGAATATAAGTCAATTTTAATTCTCATTTTAATTCAAGGACAAATTAAAGTAGAATTTCTTGTTGCCATTTCTCAACACTCCCTGTCAACAAGAAATGGATTATCAGCTACCTTGATCCTATCTCTATGAAACTTGAATTTACATCTTGACAATTCCTTTGATAAAATTTCAACATATTTCTCCTTTGTGATAATGTAATCTAACAACATAGTCCACCTCAATACATAATATCTGAGATGATTATATCGAATATCAATATGCTTGGATCGATCATGAAAAACTAGATTTTCAAAGAGTTTGATACAACTCTAAATATCATAGTAAATCACAGTTGGAAAGATATTTTGACCAAAGAATCCAACCATGATCTTCCTCATCTAGATGCCCTCACATGCTTCTTGAATCACAGCTATGTACTCTGCCTTTGCCGCACTGAGTGCAACCAATATTTGTTTCCTACTATAATAAGAAACTATTGTTGACATAATAGTGAAGACCCCTCCTAGTGTGTTCTTCCTGTCGGATTGGCTCCCTGCCCAAGCTGCATCGATGAAGCCTTGAAGTTTCATTCCCTCTATTTGTTTGTACCATAATCCATATTGAGATGTGCTCTTGAGATATCTCAACACATTCTTTGTCACCTTCCAATATAGCTTGGTCAACCTAACCATCACTTGACTAAGTTGGTTAACTGCATAGCACATATCTAGTCGTGTGTTCACCAATTACATGAGTGAACCCACAAGCTGCCTGTAAACAGTAGCTTCCACCACTTTCCCTGAAGTAGCATCCTCCTTCCTCTAGTTACCTAGTAGAGGAGTATCCATGTGTTTTCTTCTCTCCATGTGGAATCTCTTGAGTATCTCGTTGGCATACTTTAAATCCCCATCTCCCTGTTATACCTCCATGCCAAGAAAGTAGTGCATCAGCCCTATGTTGTTCATCTCAAACTCACTTGCAAGGTCCACCCTTGCAAGACTTGATCAACGAATCGTCACCTGTGAGTATGAGATCATCAACATAAAGTACAATGATCAATAGTTTACCTTCCACTAGTATGTTGTACAGGTTCACATCCTCTTCACTCTTTATAAATCCCAACCGAGCGAAGCAACTATCTATCCTGGTGTACCGAGCATGAGCTGCTTGCTTCAGCCCATACAACACTCTCTTGAGCTAGCACACATGTGACTCATGGTCAAAGTTTTCAAAACCTTCAGGTTGTTTTATGTACACCTCTTCCTCAATCATTCCATTATGGAAGGTTTTATTTACATCCATCCGATGTATCTTCCAACCCATTTGTGTTGATAGTGCGAATATAGATATGATTGATGAAAATTGCAAAAAGAGCAAAGGTCTCATCATAGTCAATCACCTCTACCTTTGAAAGGCCATGCGCAACAAATCTAGCCTTATCCTTCTTCGCACTACCATCTGCAGTTTTCTTTACTTTGTAAAGCCAATGGGAGCTTACTATTGATTTGTCCTCTGGTGTTAAGACCACATCCCAAACACTATTATGAACTATGGAGTCATACTCCTCCATCATGGTATCAACCCAAACCAACTGCTACACTGCTTCCTTAAAGGAATATGGCTTTGTCATAACACATTTTCCGATAAGAGCCATGTATCCAGTGTACCTTTCAGGTGACCTCCTCTACCCGTGCTGAGAAGTGGGTGCTCCCACATTCTTCCATGCATTGTCCAAGAATTTTTCATCACCTTTGGTGTATTTTCTTCCCTCTCTGGAAGAATCTGCCTTAGTGGATGTCTCCACTCTCGGATCCCTTGCATGTGACTTCTCCACATCAATTTGAGGCTCGTCACACTTAGGAGCTAAAATTTCCTCATCCGCATGTAGCTCAAGTTCCCTCTAAAGGGAAACTCACATGGTCTTCTCCTCATCGAATCTGATATCCCTGCAAAGCACTGTCATCATGTTGGTCTACAAATACACCTGATAGTTGTGAGGTATACCAGTGTAGCCCACAAATATCCCCAAATATGTTGTTGGCTCAAGCTTTTTTTGTGCATCTTTGGTCACATGGAAATATATCGATGACCCAAAAATTATGAATTGACCAACATGTGGCTTCTTACCGGAACACGTCTCCTCTGGCATCTTCATCTCAAGTATTTGATATTAGCTACGGTTCTAAACATAAATTGTTGTGTTGTAGCTCTCAGCCCAGAAGTCAAGTGGTAGGCCCTAATCATGCAACATTTCCCTCATTGCCCCTACTATGCTTATGTTCTTCCTCTTGGCCACCCCATTCTGCTGAGGGTTATGGGGTGTCGTCAACTAACATTTAATCCCTTCTACTGCTCATAAGTTCTTAAACCTCGTTATCACTCCATAGAGATTTAACCTTCTTGCCTAATTCTTTCTCCACCAATGCTTTAAAATCACAAAAAATTGTGAAATTTTGATCCTTTTCTACATGAAAAATATCCAACATTTATGAGAATAGTCATAAAAAAATTACATAATACCTGTGTTTCGCCTTGGATGCTATCGAGAATGGTCCACACACATTTGAATGGACATGCTCTAGAATAGCCTTTGCTTGACTGTCTCTGTCATGAAGGAAGACTTGGTGTATTTTCCCAAAGTACACCACTTGCATGCATCAAATTGCTCAAGCAAACCTTTGGGAAGACTGGTAGAGGTATGTTGCAATACCATCAAGGCCCCATGATGAAAGTGCCCCATTCGCTTGTGCCACAACTCGTAAATGTCTTGGATCTACGTCCTTTCTGCCTTTTTGCTCGAAGTGGCATACTCCTCTACCTCTATCTTATAGAGATTATTCATCGGAATCCCTATGTTCTTTACTTGACCCATGGCTATGTGTCAAAGGAACTCCTTTCCTTTCTAGAAGATCACATCATAGCCTCTATCCTCAAGCATGGAAATGGATACCATGTTCTTCTTCAACCTCGGCACACACATAACATTCTTCAAGGTGAGTGGAGCCCCATGATCCCTTTGAAATGTAAACGTGCTAATCTAGTAACACTATACTTATCGTCGTCATCCATCTCGATATGCTTCTAGAGATCTTTCTCCTCCATGTCATTGAATAACTATTTGTCACCAACCATGGAATGAAGCTCTATTATCAAAGTACCATACACTTCCCATCATTGATGAAACCATGCCTTCAATGAGGGAAAAGTGCCATTCAAATTAAGAGGACAAAGCTTCACTTGCTACTCTCCCTGAGGAATTCTTCACAGACTTATTGAGTGGACAAATTGTAGCAAAATGGCTCAGCTCATGACAATGGAAGAATTTAAGTTTCGTCATGTATTTCTTCTTGCCTCCATGATAAGAATTTGATTTGGAATGGGAAGCTTCCCCTTTCCCCTTCTTTACCTTAATCACTAAGGCACAATTCTCTTCATCATCAGTCTTTGATGAAGAGCCATCGTTGGTGTTTCTCTTGATCTCCTCCTTCATCAAGGCTGACCACAGTCGTTCCCAATTAGGTAGCTTCTCCTAACCATTGACAATGTCCTCATAACTATGCCACCTCTTTGGGAGTCCTAGAAGATGAATAATTTCCATATTATCCTCAACAACCGTGATTCCAACACTTTGAAGTTCATCACAACATTGAGTGAACTTCGTCAAGTATTTTGGAATTGTCTCTCCTTTCTCCATTTTGATTTTTCGAAGTTTTTCCTTCAATGCCAATTTCCTTTGGTCACTGCTATTCTAATACAAGTCCATTGATTCTTTCCACATAGCATATGGAGTTTCCTTTCCGTGGAGACTTGAGAAAATGTGGTCTCGAACACCCTCAAGAATTATCCGCCTTGCCTTCGCCACACACTTATTCCATTTGGCCAAATTATGTGCATCCGATGTTGTTGGCTTAGGAATTTTTGATCAATGAATTACTTCAAGCCATTATCCTCTAGCACAACCTCCATTATTTCCCTCCATGTTATAAAATTCAAGCTGTCTTCCAAGGCATACTTGAGCTGCAAAGCTTAGAATGCCATCAGTCGATCTTGAAGTATGTATTGAAAATTTGAATTTATCCTATAACCCAAAACTCAAAACTTCCAAATCTCCTCTCATATATTGTTCTCAACTTCAATACCATGTAGAAAATCCTGTAGATTCACAAGCTCATGCAATTTACTAAAGCACAGGACAAGAATATACTTCTACTTTCAACTAGCAGAAGCCAATAGATCGATGAAAACAATATGAACAAGAAGAAGATAAATCAATGGCACATAACACAAGATGTATCTAGCGAAAGTGACTGCTCAAAAACCTACTATCTGTGTTGCATATATCAGAAATATGAGTGAGTATACAAAGCTTGTTCTCACTATAACAATTTTTCACAAGTATGCTCAACTCTCTTAGCTCACAAGCTAGCTCTTGTCCAACACTTAGCCAATTCTTGAGCTTTCCAAGCCTCTAATATCTTGCGTAATTCCTAAAATGAATATCCCATATTGAAAGGGAATTCATACTTCCAAAATTGCACAATCCAATCTCTGATGCATGCATGATATTTACACTCCAGTAAATAATACCAATGATGGTACACTATCCCTCCACTCAAATCTCAACGGGGTCTTTCTCTGACATGCATGAGTTTCGCATGAGGGAATCTTCAGTTAACTAGAGTAGCACTAGTGGATGCATTAGTGCACCAACTAACTATTAGTCCTCTCTTAGCTCCAAAAACAATTTAGTACTAATTTAACTGAACTTAAGTCAGTAAACTGAGTGATCTAATTTCCAACTGAATTTAAACTCATACTAGACCCCTAAAACTTAGGGAGAACATATTCATGACTACAGAAAGACTTCCAACTCGAAATTCCTAAGATAATTAAGTTAATTAAACTTAGTTAACTATTTACAAGTTTTTATGAGAATAGAATTCTATTTTATTTCTGAGTTTAATTCAAGGACAAATTAAACTAGAATTTCTTGTTGCCATTTCTCAACAAGAAGGTAAGATGTATGATCAATTTATTTCTATTTTGATTGACCTTAGATCTAACCATAGTTATATTACTCCTAACCTATAGGATACGTGTTGCTTGAATAAAGAAGTGCATGTAGAGTCTTCGTTGGTGCAGTTGGCTACACATACTAAGAAAATATTTCATTATTGGATGAGACCTTGTGAATTTGAGTTGAACGGTATGTCTACATCATCACATCTAAATGTGATTTTGTTGGAATCATACAATATTCTATTAGGTATGGATTGGTTGTACATTAATTAGAACTAAGTTATGTTGTTACGATAAGGGCATTGAGTGTTTGGATGATGATAGAGAGAAGATAATCTTGCAGAGTAAGAAGAATCATACATCATTGAGGATGGTTACAACTATGCAGGAAAAGCACAATAGAAAAAAAATATGTGTATTATTTACAGTTCATATTTCTAGTGAAAAAGGGAAGGATATTGAGGATGTTGAAGTCTTGAGAAGGTATTGGGTTTTCCAGTAGTTTCAGGATTTATTTCTAGTAGGGGTCTCAAAGCTACCGCCTCATATCGTAACATACTTTTCTATTTCATTGATGTCGGGAGCAGTTCTATTTAGTTCATTCCAAGAGCAATACCAACATCAAAGGAACCTTACAGGATGAGCACTCCATAGTTGGTGGAACTAAAATTACAATTGAAGGAAATGTCTTATAAGGGATACATTAGGCCAAGTGTATCACCTTGGGGTGAATCAATATTGTTTGTGAGGAAGAAGGATGGTACTCTTAGGTTGTGCATTGATTACAGGTTGTTTAACAAGATGACGATCAACAACATATAGCCTTTACCACAGATTGATGATTCTTTTGACCAATTGAAGGGAGTGTTGAGAAATCCAGGGCATTGATAGTAAGTGATTTCTCTAGTATTGATAGCTTCTTGTCAATTATTTTTGTTTCTTATATTAGGATCTTCTTTTACTTATGTTATTATAATATTATTCTTCATCAAACAACTAACAAAGTACAAACCATAAAGAGACAAGAGACATAGAATATAGGCTATAAGCCAGGGCTAAAACCTCTGCCACTTGAGAGGAAAAACCAAACAAATTCTTCCTCTCATAGAGGATTCAATTGACGAATACCAAGACCAAGACCCTTGACCTACTTTCCACTCCATTACCAAGACCTAAAGTGTCCTTGATGATATCCTTAGTCAATGATATTCCACCTTCCTTCCTCCTTCTTGGCTTCTCTTCAACCTCAAATTCCTTTTGCCTCATACCTTCATTTATTTTTGCCTCCTTGAATTAAGTCTACAATATTTGACCCTAAATAAGAAACCCTACCTCATGCATATGACCTTCTCTTATGCCTTATTTTCCTTTGTTTTAGTAGGATGTCTCTTCCTTGGTAACTTGGCTTGTAATATACCCTTGATTCCTCCTTGACTTAACCTTCCAATAGGACTGCAAAAATTCAACCTTTTCTATAATAGAGAAAGTCCCTTTACTTTGCAAATGTGAGATCAAAGTGACCCAAAAACATATCCAAATTATGCCAAGGACTTTGTTCTCCTTCTTTCCATTGTTTTCTAATGATTAAGCTCTCTTCAAAGTGATCCTTTCACACCTTGATTTCAGGCCTGCTTGACCAAATTTTTGTCTCTGAAATGAGGCCAAGATGCCCTATTTATAGTTTTTGGAGCCTCCATAATAAGCTAACTTGAGTGAGGGTGAGCCTACATGTTTTCTTGAGAAGATTATTTATTCCATCTTGTATCCGACTTGTAGGAGAAGATTTTGCCTGGTCTTGGAGGGCCTTCTTATAAATTTAATGATTCATACAAAAATGTAACATGCCCAAGGAGGGTCCTTCATACATGACATTAGATCTCTTTGGCTTTATGACCAATCCTAGGTGCTCTCAGTGGGAGCCATTACTAAAAATAAAATTCCTTTCTCATGAAACCCATGAGACAAGCATTACAAAAATAACTGTATTTTCTTCTTTACATCAATTACATAAAATCACAATTACAAATGTCATTATGAAGACTAAAACTAGTTACACTTTTCAAAACTCCCTCTTAACTACGGAGGTATTCATAATGGTACTTTGTCATTCTCAATCTGAAAAATTCTCATAAGAAGAGTCAGATTGGTATCCCATCTGTTTAGCATCATATCAACTAGCATTGTCACATAGGATGGCCTTGACTAATAGCTCTACCTCTCCACGAGATCTGAGCACGATGCCAGCAATACCAATGATGTATATACACCCTCATTGTTGTCTCTCTCATAACATATGCTACCTGAGTTCACAGGGCATGGTCTACTAGGAATATTCTTATGTTGGATTCCCAGTCCTCAAAGAATATCAACCCTCTAAGAATTTTCTTACCTTGGATGCCCTAACTCATCCTCAAATAGTATAGGATGCCATATGTTTACCCAATCCTCCATTATGTCTTCCCAAGTGAAGACAATAATGATGTATCTATCTCTCCCTCTTAATTTGGGAGGACATATCTATTCCAATAAGGGAGTGTACACATTCCTACGAAAGGAATGTACCTAAGCTCCCTCTTGTCTTAGGAATTTTGCTTCCAATTTTGTTCCAAGTAAGAAACTTGTTTCCAGGCTCCCTCTTAATTATGGACCTTCATCACCTTCTCTAGTATAGATCTTCGGGTGACTAGATGCTTGAAGAAATCCTCCTCATGATGTCATGAATTTATTTTCATTATTTCAAAGTCTTCATGTTTGGGACTACATCATAGGGAAAAGACCATCCATCACTTTCATCGATGAGTCATTCATGTCATCATTATAAAGTGATCTATTAGTTCATATATTTCCTTCCTTCATTCCATTTTACCTTCTTCATGTCCTATGTTGTTTAGTCTGTTTCATCCTACTACATGGTCATATATGGTGGAAAATATCTATAGATCTTTCGTTTGTAGCCTTTCATAATCCCATCCAGATATTTGCTAAAAAAATAAGAAATGAACACTTTCAAAATTACCTTTGTGATTATATTTCATCATGACATCTTCTAGGTTGCATCAACATCCTACATACACATTCACACATCTCCCAAAGATATATATTGTCAAGGGTCTCTTTCTCTATCAAACTTTCTACATATCTTTCTTGGAGATATCCTAGTTAGATCTCTTGGTTTTTCAGATGTTGATTGCCTCTTCCATGGTTTCATATCCCATGATCTCTTCCTTCCTTTCCTTACACATTTCATTCCTAGGAATTTCCAATCAGAGTTTTTCAATTATAGCCAACCACCCAATATTACATTTGAGGACATATTATGTTGATTTCATCTAGTGATTGTGTGACCCGCGCATTTATGCATTCCTTCGAAGGACGAGATCCTTTCTTTTGATCATTATCTCAAGATAGAGCATTGATCCATGTTATCTACAACCACATGACATAACTTCTACAATATCTAGTGAAAGGATACATACCTCATTTTTCTTTATGTCATCCATACTTCCTTCAAAAACTTGCTTTATTGAAAAGAGCTTAAATCCCTTTATCTGCTTCAACTTTTATGTCATCATACCACCATTCTGTGAATTCCGCAAGTTTGGAATTTTTGATGAAAGACTAAGATGAATTCCGTTATATTTACCAAATACCATAAGTAGATATGTTCGAACACTAATTTAGGATTGTTATCTAAGCATGTAAGTGGATAAATCAACTGATAAGGGTCTACAAAGGCTGATAGTAGACCTTCGTGAAGGTCTGAAGGCTATTTTAGTAGAGTTGCAGTATTGAGTCTGTTAACACCCAGGTTGTTCCCTTTGACTCCCAAGGGAATACGGACGGGGTAACCACTAACCAATCTTTGGATTACAGCTTCTAGCCCAACTGTAATCAGAGAGGGCTCTCTCTTTAAGGTTTGTCTCTATTTTGTGGAGTTTTTAGGCTAGTTATGAAGTAGGGGTTTGGTTTATGTTTGGTTGGAAGGATGTCTTTCTGTACTTAAAGTGGAAATCTGCAGATAAGGTTAGTCTATTGGGTAATGGAGTCTGTGGCTACTGGTTGTTGAAATCTTGAGTGTGAGCAGCAGGAATTACAGGGCCATTTAGATACTTCATGAAACAAACTTGAAATTTTGATGGTGAAATGTGAACAACCAGTGAAAAGAAATTAAGAATTTTCCACTAAGGTGAGGTGTGGGAAAGAGATATATTCCTCAGGAGCAAAATTGAATTCCTGAAAACGATAATCATTGTGAAAGGTATAGCATGAAAGGGTAGCAATTAAGAATTACACCTTTTTACTATAACTGAAGAAAAACACTTATAATAGCTTAGATTGAGTTCAGGGTAATCTGTGATTAAGTCTTGGAACTATTATTTTTCCTTGCCATTAATTGTAAAGAACAAAATCATGAAAGAGATATGAAAAGATGATAAAACACATAAACAAAGAGTTGTAAGGAAAACTTATTGTGTCATGAAATACGCAGGAATCCTGTAACATTCAGCTAAAAACCACAATGCATCAAACAACACAGAGATTTGGAAATTCCACCGCCTTTATATTACTTCTCTGAGAATTTACAGTCAAAGAACTCTATCAATGATATCAATTACATCCAACATCCAACCCCTGCTATCTCATGCGAGGGGGAATATATAGAAGCGTTTCATGCAAAATATCTCAGGCATTGAGTCATCTGAGAAATAAAATATCTTTATTAACTCGTACAGAAATAGTAGATAAGAAGTTATTACAGCCTTTAATACAACCTAAATGCTCTTTACTCCTGTCAGAAGATTTCGACCTTTGGAGCTCACTGAGTCAATTGAATTCTTTGTTATAACTGTTGAATGACGTGTCTGTGCAGCTCTGTCCTCCTGTAGATTTTCAGACCTGTCACCTGTGACTGCCAGTGCTGCTATGGTGGCTGAATGGTTGTGCTGAGTTGGCTCAGCCTCTCTCTGCATACATGCTGATATATCCATATTTTCCTGTGCATGACAATTTATATATTTCAAATGGAAAAAACATAATTACTGGCTTTGGTTTAGCAGTAATTGTATCAAACTATTCCAGACTTCCTGTGTAGGCAATTGATGCCTCAAAATTGACTGTATGGTCTCATCTACCTCTGTATACTTATAAAAATTGGGAGGCTCATCAAACAAGTGATTAATTTCATTCATAATTAAGAATAAGCTCTCCACCCTGTTGAAAAGGGTATGTCCTGATGCTGGCCCTGTTTCTGCTGATGTGCTGGCTTTTTCTGCAATCTGATTAGTAGCAAAGGTGTTGACCCTCTTGGAATATTTTTCATGTGAAAGTAGTTTTCCTGAGGGCTCCATTAAGCTAGGAAGACCTCTGTTCTGCAATGCCATGAGCTTCTCCTGGAATATGTTAATGTATGCCGCATATCCTGGCTTCTTCTCTCTAAGGTCTGTACCAGGTTTCTTAGTGTCAGGACCCTTTTGACCATCGAAATGGCCTCAGTCCTGTTGGAAATTCCCATTTTGATCAGCTGAGAGCTTGTCCTGTAATTAAGCACATTTATCATTCTGGTGGCAGCCTCAGGCATGCTCCTTTTCTAGCTCATTTATCCTCCTTTTGAGAGCCTTTACCTCTCTTTCTCTCTCAGCCACATTTTTCTTGGATTTGTCATATTTTTCATTGATCTTAGCCAGAGTTTCTTTGGTTTGATTCAACTCTGACATTTGGGCCTCCAAGACTTGAATCTCATTTCTGAGCTTCTGCATGTCGAGACTTTCGGCCTGCTCCGTTGTTGGTGCTGAGGTGGAGGGTGCTTCTTGCTCTGTCTGCTGACTGGGAGGGGCAGTGGTTTGAGGAGATTCCTTGAGATTGATTGTTTCTAGAGGAGGCTGTGAAGTTTGTCCTGCCTCTTTTTGCTCCAATGCTGCCTGAAGTGCAGCCTCCGATTCTTCCAACTTTCCTTGTGTTTGGATGAGTTGTTTGTATAGTGTTACCAACATAGCTGTTGCATCCTTGTCTTGTCTCAGCTGGGCAACCTCTTCAGTTTGGGGATGAAGAGTTGCTGGGATTTTGATCATTTTCTTTAATTCTGCCATATCAGCATCCCTTAGTTTCAATAGCTCTTGCACTACTTTGACATCTTTAGGATCATGCCCAATCTCTATTATGATGTCCTCCAATGCTTTGACCCTGTTGTCCTTTGCTTGAGAGGATGCCCTTTCCAACTCAAGTTGTGCAGTTGTATTATTTAGGCTATTTTCTAGCCTGTAGTTTACTAATGTTTTGTCTGCCAAGGAGGCATACACCATCTCACCCGTGTGCTTGTGTAATTCAATTTGATCCATCGGGTGGATGTCCTTGGCAAGGACCTCAAGGTTGGTCCTGATGTAATCGGCAGCTGACTGTGGCTGTTGCACGGCTGGCACGAAATGGCTCATGATCATTTTTCCCTCCTGGACATCAAAAGCAGACATGAGTCTTTGCTGGTTGGTGGGAGCCATTTTCAGCAAATGATTATACAATTGTAGCCTTATGGGCTCATTCCTCTTCTTGATGTCCTTGAACTGCTGCTTGATGCTCTTTTTAGCTCCTCTTTGTTGGCTGGAGGAGCTAACTTCTCCTCCTGCTGCCCTCTCTTGTTCCTGCTTGAAGGAACTTGCTGAGGCCTCCATGCTAGGCAGGCCCACACCCGAAGATTGCCCTATTGGAATTTCTTCCTCTGAAAATGGATTTAACCTTTGCCTCTTCTCCCCTTGAGTTGTTGATGTAGTGAGGGGAGTCTCTCTGTCCCTTTTCCTGCTTATGTCCTCTCTTTGTGGGGTTTGGAGGACTGAAGCATCAATTCTTGATTCTTGCCTAGGAGGCACCATTTGTGCTGGCTGCTGCTCAGTGACCATTGGGGCCTCTGCTGTTTGTTCTTTTTTCCCTGGCTGCTCCTTTTCTGGCTGATGTACATGTTGTTGTTGCTGAACCTGTCCTTGTTGTACCTGTTCTTGCTCCATCTCTTTTTCCTTGCCTTTGCTGGGGGCTTGATTTGTAGTTTTGACTGCCTCCTGTTGTGCTGTGGAGGATGAGGCAGTTGCTCCTACTTGAGGGCTTCGAAGAGAGAATACCTGTGCAGGAAGTTCCAAGTCAGCCATCTTAAGGAGATTCCTTCTTGCTCTTTCATTTAGTTCTTCTTGTGTAATAGGTTCCTCTAGTGTGCCTCTCTTCAATTTTGATTGGTTCGCATATTGTTCTATGTGAGGCAACCTTACATGGTCATAGCTGGACAGCCTATATTTGACCCTTCTTAAGGTTACGAAATGATTGGGGTCATAGGGTTTTCAGAGGAAACTGGTCTTTAGGCCAAGGCTTTCTAGCATTCTGTCAGCCTCTTTCCAGCCTTCCTCCCTTTTGTTCAAAACAAAGTGGCCCAATTGGTTTTCAACTTTCAGCTGTGCCTTCTTGCCTTTGCCTGAGAAATTCTTCACATCAGCATTCCCAAATTGCCTGAAGTATTCAAGGGCAAACAATCTCATGGGCACATACTTGGGAAGTCTGTATGGGGGTAACTCACAACCATATATTCTGATAACGGTGTAGTTTTGGTAAAAATACCAATCCCCAATGCTGTACACCTTGGACAACTGGAGGATCCTCCGCATTTCATTTGTTAGTCTTTGAGGAGGTGAGCTCAGAAACAGAGACATGGCCGGGTGGATGTAAAGGTCAATAAACTCACATAAGTGTATGGAGAATAGGCTCTACAGTGAAAAATTGAGGCCCAATACACTACTGACCTTGGATTTCCTTGTGCATCCACTCTTTTCACACCAAAAGGGAATTTCTCATGTTGATAGTATAAAATTAGGTGGTAGATATAGGAGGAGTATCTAAACACCTTTTCCCTTGATAAGTTCATAATTTGCTCATGCATTTTGTCTGATATGTAGGTGGCATAGTCATAGCAGATTGGAGCTTTGCAAGGGGAAAACATGAGCATCATTACTAGTACAGTTTCATCAATATACTCAGTTGAGTTATAACCCAGGATGGGACTGATCATATCTGCAAGGTCCCTGCCCAATGGGTTGAGGTAATCGTGAAAAATGGGAGGGTACTGCACAGTATCAGAGTTAATAAATAGTTGGTTCAGCTTTGTGATCTGAGCATCTGTCAACATCTTAGCTCCTTGGTTTATCAGATCAAACAAAGATAGGGGAACCAATTTCTTCTCAGTCTTGAATTGCATCATCTCTCTGATGGCCTCAGGGGTAATGTAGAACACAACTGAGCCTGAAGGGTCAAGCACAGCTCTCTGAGTGGGATCATAACATTCAGCACATAGTTGAATTAGGCCAGGGAATTGGTTGACCCGAGGAAGCTTGAAGATTGGGAGGAAGGAATCCCAAATGCCCAATATATCTGTTCCAGCTACATGTTTGGCTTTTAATTCATTTAGCAGGTGGAGGTGGAATTTGCTTTGTGATAGGAATTCTTCTGCAATTTGGTAATCCGAGTCTGCTAAAGCTTGCCACTCCAATTCTCTCTAAGGGGCATTTAAAGGGGCAACATTGAGGGCCACAGGTGCTACTGGAGTTTCCATGGTTACTTAGGAACTCTGTTTTGTATGTAAATTAGTGTTACTTGTGCTGAGTAACATAAAAGAGTATTTGTTGGAAGAAGAGGTGAATTGAGAAACAGAGGGCAGAAGGGTTAATGGCAGCAATTGAAATACTGCACACAGCGCTTGAGAAGGAAAATACTTGTCTTTAACAGACCTTTTCTTAGTAATTAGGTGTAGGTTTGGTTTCCCTGTTCACGACTGCGCGAACAGAATGCAGGTTATGAGAAAGCTTGGGTAACAAGGCTTATCTGGTGAACTTCGAGCTTCCCATTTCAAATGGGAACTGGGCGCAAGGGATTTGCTGGTGAATTATGTGTTTTTCAGTGTCTTAAGTGAATATAGTCAATTTGTAGACAAAACCAGGCGCAGAGAGGATTCACAGAGATAAATACCTAGTAAAATTGACGGTTCGGGTCACAAATGCAGGTGGGTAGGCGCGCCGAAGGTCTCTAGGTCGAAATCAGCAGGTTGGTGCAAATTTGGACGTAAAATGCATGCAGAAGGCGCAACAGAAGTTTTTGTCAAAAGTGCAAAAAACGCGAAAAATTGGCCAAAATATGGATTTTTGGGATATTGGCGCCTTTTTCAGATGACGTCAGCATGACGTCATCTGGTGGGTCAGGGTCAGATGATGTCATCAGGTGACATGGCGGCTTATGAGTGGTCCACGGGGGTGGTGAGGTGGCAGAGAGGTGGAGCAATGGCGGACGGGGGCGCAGATGCGGCGATGACGCTTGCAGGCGGTTTAGTGGAAACCGGAAACCGCCGGCGGTATCATATCGCACAGCGTATGATACAGAAGGGAATCTGTCAGAGGGGGCTCTGATACGCTGTGGGGGCGACGCTTGGCCGAGGCCTAACGTCAGCCTCTGACAGATATCGTATGCTATCTTTCGGACGTCGGGGCCGGTCCGATATCCACTACAGTCGTTGGATGAAAAGCGCCCGATCGGACGGTCGACGGACCGATAACCTGTCTGGACGATACGGCAGCGGGCGGGTAATAAAAAATGATTTTCCATGGGATTTGTGCTCGGTGGGACCTTTAGAAATATTTTCGAATTGCATGGTTTTCTAATGTATTTTTATAAAGGCGCGCATATCACAAAAACTTAGGAAAAATGGGTTTTTCATGTAATTTGTTTGCAAAATCGTGCGTAGCTCAAAACTTTGGATAAGTCGGGATATTGGGTTATTTCAATGTATTTTTGTATAAAATTGCACATAAATCCCAAACTTAGGATAAAGCGGAAAAGTGGGTTTTCAAGGTATTTTTGCCTTTTGAGCGGGTTAAAGGGTGCAAATGGGTTTTTTCTAAGGTTTCTTAGGCAAAATGAAGGGTTGACTAGGTAGATGAGTTCTGAAGGAGAAAAAGAGGTTAGGCTTGGGTTCTCAAACTGACAAGATGTCAATTTGATTCCCTAGTGGTGAACATATGGCTATAATGCCAAGGGGGGGATATTTATAGAATGTTTGGGGTTTATACACCATGGTGTTATAATAATAGGGAAAGGGTGACATAGGGAATTTAGATAATAGAAGTTAGGGGTTAATATGGAGGGAAAAGGTGAATGAGGAGTGATATCACTAAGTTTGTTTGAAAACCACTTAGCTTAGGGAGTAGATCAAAATGAAAAGAATTTTGCACAAGAAATGTGGCTCTTAAAGGAACCAGAACGAACATAAAACCTTGAATTCTTTCACACACATAACTGGTGTAGGGATGTTAGTAATGAGTGTTAAACAAGGAAAAAGGGAAGTTAGACATGCTTCATTGTGTTGTTTTCTTTATATTGACCAGCAAGATTTAGTTTGAAAGGAATATCACTTCTGCAACCCCATCTATCTACCGATCTACTTGCCTAGCATTTTTTGTTTCTTCTTGGAGGGTGCACTTGGACTTGTAGACCCTTATGTGCCTTTTCTTTTCCATTGGATTTTTCTTTTGATTGCCTATCTAGCACTACCCTTATTGCTTCCAAGGCCCCAGATTAAGCAGTTGGGAACCTTAGTTTCTCTACCTAACTATTGGTATGCCAAGATTAAACAGTTTGGACAGACTTCTTTCTCTATTCTACAGTAGAAAATTGAAACATGGCATGATCCAGATTAGACTGTTGGACCATCCATTAAAATTTAGTAAACTTGAAGTTATGTACACACCTTGTCTTGTTTTGGAAATATGGGATCTTTGTATCAGCAAAGCAGAGCATATTTGGCATTTGAATTTGCCAATCATGAAATATGAAACCTATTGGTATAGGTATCCAACAGTGGCTCCACATGGGGATGGATTTTCTTCTTGAAAGACCAAGAACAACAGGTTATCATGCCTTGGCCCTTTGGCTACTGCTTCAAAACTTGGAGTTTTTCATCCTTGAAACCTCAAAATTGTAAACTATCATATTTATGGAACTTGCTGAACTACATCCTTTTCCTGCTTCTGCAATATCCTTGAAACTAAGTTATTCATATGCTTAAAGAAAACACTATACATAGTAAATTATGTACAAGGGCAGCCATACTACATTCATGGAAGGTAGTCAAAATAGTGCTTCAGCATCCTGCCATTCACAGGACCTTCATCCAAATCAGTTTCATCAAAATTCTTAAGAAAGTAGGTGTTATTTCCTTGTACTGCTTGGATGATAAAGGGTCCTCTCCAAAGGGAATCACATTTTCCATGCTTTCCTTTATTTTCCCTTCTTGAATCCCACTTGAGAACTTTGTCACCCATATTGAAATCCTCAGCCTTAGTCCTTCTGTCAAAAGCTTTCTTCAGCTTCTCTTGTAGGATTTGAACTCTGTTATAAACTTGGTCTCTAGTTTGCTGCAAACATATAATTTGATTCACCCTCCTTTGCATATCATTGGGCTCAACTTGACTTTCTTGAAGTAGCTTCATAACAGGGATCCCTAGCGATGAAGGAAATTTGGCTTCTAATCCATCGACTAACTCATATGGGCTGACCCCAATTGATCTCTTATGCCAATTCTTTTTGTTCTCTTCCAATACCTTCTTTATCATGTTTACAAGGCTTTTATTTGATGATTCTGCAAGGCCATTTCCTTGGGGATAATATGCAGTGGAATGGCCCAAAGTAATGTGGAATTTGTGGCAGAAGCTGACCATCTTCTTAAATCTAAAAGCAGCAGCATTGTCTGTTATTATCTTATCAGGACATCCAAATCTAGCAAGGATATTGGTCTCAAGAAACTGAATGATAGTGGAGTCATTTGCTTGTCTACATGGGATTGCCTCAATCCATTTAGTGAAGTAGTCTGTAGTTGTTAGAATCCATCTATGTTGGCCTGAAGATGAGGGATTAATTTCTCCAATGAAATCCAAACCCCATTGCTGAAATGGTCTCTCTGTTGCAATAGGCCTTAAAGGTAGTGGCAGTAACTGTCTCTTTCCTTCGAACACTTGACATTTATGACATGCAGTGGTGAATTTCTTGACATCAGAGAAAATAGTAGGCCAATAGTATCCAGCTCTCAGTATTTTATCCACAGTGGATTTCCAATACAAATGCCCACCACAATCACCTGCATGAAATTCTTCCATGATCTTGTTAGCTTTATTTTCAATTAAACAGTTTAATAGGATACCCTCATGGTTTTTCCAGAGCAGATTTCCATCCATAACACAAAATTTTGAAGCTTTCATTTTTATGAACCTACATTTAGTTCTGGATAGCCTTGGGGGAGCACACAGGTTTTGTAACACATAACAGATATCAGAATACCAGGGGGATTGTTCAAAGGCTATATTGATCTTTGGAGTCGCGAGCTCTGGTTCACTATCCAGTTGGTTGATGTCCAAGGCTTGGAAATTTGTTTCAGACATTAATTTATCCAAACCCTGCCCTTTTCTCAGTTTTGTAGGTTTTATTTCAATATCAAATTCTAGAATGTTTGCAATCCATTTTCCTCTTCTACCTTCTAAGTTCTCTTGAGTAAGTATGTCTTTAACAATTGGGCTTGGTACATAGGCTATCACATGGGAGTATAGGATGTAGATCCTAAAGTCTTTAATAGCCTTGACCAAAGGATATGCTTGCTTTTCCATGATTTGGTACTTGAGGGGTGCATCTCTAAGAGCTTTACTAAAGAAAGCAATGGGTTTCTCATTTCCTTGGTCATGTTTCTGTAGTAAAACAACAGTAATTGTGTGTTGGGAAGCAAAGGAAAATATGATGAATTCCCTATCAAATTGAGGGTTGGTTAAGACGGGGGTTTGAGTGAGGGCAAACTTGATACCTTCAAAAGCTTGATTTGCCTCTATTGTCCACTTTACTTTTGAATCTTTTTTAAGCATGTTATTGAGTGATCTGCTTAGTTCAACCAGGTTTGGGATAAATCTCCTTAGAAAGTTGATTTTCCCCAGAAAGGCTTGTAATTCCTTTATATTTCTTAGACGAGGCATTTGTGAGATGCCCTGGATTCTGTCTGGGTCAATTCTGATGCCATCTTTGGAAATGATGTGACCCAACAGTTTTCCTTCCTCCAGACCAAACAAGGATTTCTTAGGATTTAAAGAAATTCCATATTTCCTACAAGTTATGAATATCTGCCTTAAATGTTTCAGATGTTCTTGGTCAGATTTGGAGAAAGGTGTGAGATCATCTAAATAAATGACAAGAAAGTCACGAATCTCTTTGGCAAAAGCAATGTCCATTTCTCTTTGGAGTGTAGCCCCTGCATTTTTCAACCCAAAAGGCATTTTAACATATTTAAAGGTTCCCCATGGGGTTGTAAATGTTGTTTTGTCTTGATCATGAGGATGAACTAAGATCTGGTTGAAGCCTGAGAATCCATCAAGAAAGGAAATCCTTGAGGCCCCCACTACTCTCTACAAGATGTGATCCATTTTGGGTAAGGGGTAATTATCTTTCAAGGAAACTTTGTTCAGGTTTCTTAAATCAACACAGAGCCTTATTTCACCAGTCTTCTTTCTTGTGGGGACTAAGTTTGAATTCCAATTAGAGAATCTGATTGGTGCTATAATGCCTACTTTAAACATTTTTTGTACCTCTTGTTCCATTGCTGGGAGGAGCATAGGATTGATTCTCCTCAATTTTTGTTTAAAGGGCTTTTGATCTGGCTTGAGTGGGATAGTGTGTTGTATTATAGAGGTGTCATAGGATTTTCGATCCTCATAACTCCATGCAAAAACATCCTGAAACTCTTTAAAAAGGTCAATGTATTTAGGCTTTTGGTTAGGAGGTAATGCAGCAGACAGTTTTATGACTTTAGGTTGTCTAACAGTCCCAATATTATACTCTTCTATGGCAGTATTGAGGGGCTGCAATTTTGGTTTGTTGGGAACATTATTGGAGTCAAAAATGTCTGCTAAAGGAGCTAAGCCCGTTGGAAGAAAATTGTCCTTCAATTGTAACACTTCAGTTTCATAATCAGCTATCTCTTCACATATAATTTGTTGGATTTTTGTATGTTGTGTTTGTTGAAGGTTGTAGGATGTAGTATTTGCTTAGCTGTTTTGGGTGATATGGCTTGGCTATTCTGTTTTCCATGTATTTGTGATTGAGTTGCTGTCTCAAGTCTTTGTGATTGACTTGCTGTCTCAGTGTCAATGTTTAGACCTGAAAACTCTTCTTGTAAAGTCAAGAAATTGTTTATTTGTGTATCATCATCAAATACCTGCCAGTCCTTGACATTATTTGGGACAGATGGTCTGTGTTTTATCTCGGCTGTGAAGCAATGATGGGGCTCAAAAGGGAGCTTATAGGTACTTGCAAATGTAGCCAAACTATGAGCATGAAGATTCTGAGCCCTAGGAATTTTGACAATCTGAAATTTAGTGAAGGACTTTAGTAGCTCAGTAGCAGCAGACCTATAGGACCTCAGTCTTTTGTCATTAGTGACAAAATTGCCTTTCACTTGTTGGATAACTAGGTCTGAGTCTCCCAGGATTGAAACTCTTATGGCTTGTAAGGATATTACTAACTTGAGGCCTAGTAAGAGAGCTTCATACTCAGCCATGTTGTTAGTGCACCTGAAGTTCAGTCTATAGGCTCGGCCCTCTGCATGGCTGTTTTGTTGTTATGTATCCATACTCCAGCTCCTGCCCCCAACTTGTTGACTGACCCATCAAATTCTAGGAACCATAAGATCTCTTGTTCTAGGGGAGGTTGAATAATATCTTTGTGGTCTGTACTTGTGAGTTGAAGTTTAGGTTCTTCATCTAGTTTGACTTTTAGAACAGTCTTCTCATTGGATGGGATCATCTTTGTTTCTAGAGCAGCAGTTTGTGTATTAAAGTCCTGATCTTGTTTGAGTGTCTTGGTTTCATCATCATTTGATTTGTCCTCTTGACCACTTCCATCTTTTGACTCAACCATTGTTTCTATGTCAGGGGTCCCTTCATTGATATGCTGATCTATTTTGATTGTTTGGATTTCTTCATTGTTTGTGTGACCTGTATTGTCATTAAAAAGGATATATGAGTCTATATCAGAATGGACAATATATATGGGGAAGTTTTGAGGCTTTTCTTCAGTGCTGACCATGTATTTCATGAGTGACTCTCTATATAGTCTCTTGGGTTGACCAAAGACTGTGATTGTGGCATATGACATGTCTAATTGAAGGGACCCTTGAAGTTTAGCCCCCCATGATCTTGACAATAACATTCCATACTTGGGTGGGATATCAGCAACAATGACATGCATCAAGATTGTTTTATTTGGGTATTGGACCAGGGATACACACAAGTCTTTTTATCAAGCCTAGACATTTAACTTGGCTGGAATCAAATGAAAATAGGTCCTTATATGGCCTAGTAATATCTAGATTCAACCTTTCCATGACTGATTTTGGCATCAGGTTATGAGAAGCACCTGAGTCAAACATAGCATCGTGTAGTATCTTATCATGGATATGTAAACTGACATAAAAAGGTAAGATCCCTGTGCCTGCTGTTTTCCCATCAACCTCTGGACCAAATAGCAATTCCGGGGTGTCATCCAACACATTGACATTGTCTAAGTCTCGAGTGAGTTGGAGGGACTTCTTAATCTGTTGTTTGTAGATGTCATGTTTGGCTAGTTCTGCAAGAGGAATGGCTATTTTCAGTTTTCCAACTTCAGCCTCCAAATCAAAGGGTTTTTCAATCTGAACCCTAGTGTTGTGGGTGACCATATTTTCTTTGTTAAGTAAGGTTTCTTTTTGATCCTCGACTTGATCTTGGGGCTTCTATTTTTTATTCATCTCTTGTGGAATTTTTGTTGGATTAGGCTGTAAAGATGATGCAGCTAGTGGCTTCTGTGTTGAGGGAAGTTGTTCAGTAATTTCTTCAATGGTTACTTCCTTTGTTAGTGAATCATTTGTGTTCATTGGTTCTGTTACTATCACACTCTTGGGCTGAAGTGTGTCCTTTGTTGTTTCAGGTTGTTTTATGTTTATAGTTCTACTTCTTAGTTTGTATTGTTTATGGACTTCATAAACAGCTGTGTCATAGCCTTGTTTGAAGTCAAATGACTCACCTGACTTGGTTTGGAGTTGTTTAATGTCCTCATCTTCATGATCCTCTTGACTTAGAAAAACTTGGTGCTCATCATCAAGGCCCATTTGGTGGATGTGGGTGTCATCCACTTGCTCATCTGAAGTAGATGTTTCAGCATAGTTCTCCTGGAATGAGGGTCTTATCTCTGGATCAGAGTTAGGCTTGCCCACGTTAGGGTTTTGGTTTCTCCTAAAGTTTGGATTTCTGTTAGGGTTGTTTTGTGGTGCTTCCCATGATGACTTTCTCTCCACAGATTCCACTCTGTCACCCAACCTCTTCATACCAGAGATTATTGCATCCAATTTCTAGTCAAAGGCTGAGGGTTCCTCTTTGAAGGCAACTCTTTTTTCCAATCTTGCCCTGTTCCTCTTAGGAATCAGGTGGGCCTCGACTGTTACAACAACCTTTTGTGCTTCTTCGAGGGTTTGAGGGGCTCTTTCTTTTAGTTTATAAGCCATGTCAGGGTAAAATCCATCAGGGAATTTGTATAAGGCCAAATCAGGAGGAGGTCTTAAGTTTTGGGGTATTGCATTGTATACAATGTTGAACCTAGCACAGTACTCCAGAACTGTCTCTTGAGGACCTCTCTTAATCATGTCATATTCACCAAGTATGTGCAAGGGATCCTTATTTTTCTCCCATCTATTGGTAAAGGCTTGGTAAAGCTCATCAGGGGTTGTAATGGTATTTGCAGGAAGCGACCTGAACCAGGTTCTAACATCACCTGTTAGGCTTTGGACAAAAATTCTCATCCTCACACTTTCATCATCTATCTCATAGTTTTCAAAATGATCCTACATCCTCTTGGCATGCTGAATAGCATAGTAAGGGCCAGTGGAGTCAAAATATGAGATTTTGTCTTGGTAATCCTGGGGTAAAGCTGCAGGATTAGCAGGTAATTGCAACGGTGCATATATCATAGCCATATTCACAAGGTTTGGGGGATTGACAAGGACAACTGGGACAAGAGGAACAATGGGTACCACAGGGGTAACATGTATAGCAGAGCCTAGAGTGTTACTCAAGGGAGTATGTGTGGGGGATGAGGATGTGAGAGGGAGTCTTTGGGTTGTGGATGGAGAACTAGGGGAATTGGGGGTGGAGCGAAAAAGAACCTTGATTGGAGTGGAGATGGGGTTGGGGTGAACTGTCTCTGGACTTAAGTCAGTAAGCTTATCTGGCCCTTGCTGCTTCTTGATAAATTTAGGGATTGTATTAGGATTTTCAAAGACAGTAGGTGGGTTTGGGTCAGGATTTTCCCTAGTGTACCGAAGATTCTTCTTAGGAGCCAGTTTCTGAGCTAGTCTTTAGAGTTTTTTAGGAAAATTTGTATCTTGCAAGGACTGGACAAGATTTTGACAAGGATATAGTATCTTAAAATGAGTATGAAGATTAACTGAATCAACTCTTCCCTGAGGCTGTTAGTGTTGGTACAGAAATAGCTTTGAAGGCTTCTTGATTGATATTCAGGTTTCAAGTGTAACTTTAGCAGATATATAGTTTTTTCTAAATCCTGAAGAGTTCCCCAGTGGAGTCGCCATTTATGTTAACACCTAGTTTGTTCCCTATGACTCCCAAGGGAATACGACCAGCGTAATCAGAGAGGGTTCTCTCTATATGGTTTGTCTCTGTTCTGTGGTGATATCAGGCTAGTTATGAAGTAAAGGTTTTTGGTTTATGTTTGGTTGGAAGTGTCTTTCTGCACTTAAAGTGGAGATCTACAGATGAAGTTAGTCCATTGGGCAATGGAGTTTGTGGCTATTGGTTTCTTGAAATCTTGAGTTTGAGTAGCTGGAATTACAGGGCCATTTAGATACTTCATGAAACAAACTTGAAATTGTGATGTTGGAGTGTAAACAACCAGCGAAAAGCAATTAACGATTTTTCACTAAGCTGGGGTGTGAGAAAGGGATGTATTCCTCAGGAGCAAACTTGAATTCCTGAAACAATAATAACTGTGAAGATATAGTGTGAAAGGGTAGCAATTAAGAATTACGCTTTCATTACTATAACTGAAGAAAAACATTCAAAATAGCTTAGATTGAGTTCAGGGTAATCTGTGATTAAATCCTGGAACTATTCTTTTTCCTTGCTATTAACTGTAACACATAGAAAACATGAAAGAGATATTAAAGATAACAGAACACATAACAAAGAGTTATAAGAAAAACTTATTGTGCCATGAGATACGCAGGAATCCTGCAACTTTCAGTTAAACACTAGAAAACATCAAGCAACACAGATCTTTTGAAATTCCATCATCTTTTGTATTACTTCTCTGAGAATTACAGTAAAAGAACATTAGAATATATATGAACAATCTCCGACATCCAACATCCAAACCCTGCTAACTTATGCGAGGGGGAATATATAGAAGTGTTTCATACAAAATATATCAGGCATTGAGTCATATGAGAGATAAAATATCTTCATTAACTCGTACAAAAATTGTAGATAAGAAGTTATTACAATCTTTAATACAACATAAATGCTCTTTACTCCTGTCAGAAAATTTCGACTTTTGGAGCTCACTGAGTCGGTTGAACACTTTGTTATAACTGCTGAGTGACGCGTTTGTGCAGCTTTGTCCTTCTGTAGCTTTTTGGCCTTGTCACCTGTGACTGTCAGTGCTGCTGTGGTGGCTGAATAGGTGTGATGAGTTGGCTCAGCCTCTTTCTGCATACCTGCTGATACATCCTTATTTTCCTGTGTATGAAAATTTAAATATTTAAAAAAGTAAAACATAATTACTGGCTTTCATTTAACAGTAATTGTATTAAGTTATTCCAAACTTCCTGTGTAGGCAATTGATGCCTCAAAATTGACCCCATGGTCTCATCTTCCTCTGTATACTTGTAAAAATGGGGAGGCTCATCAAACAAGTGAGTGATTTCATTCATAATGAAGAATAAGCTCTCCACCCTGTTGAAAAGGGTTTGTCCTGTTGCTGGCCTTATTTCTGCTGATGTGCTTGTTGTTTCTGAAATCTGATTAGCAGCAAAAGTGTTGACTCTCTTAGCATATTTTTCATGTGAGAGTAGCTTTCCTGATGGCTCCGTCAGGCTAGGAAGACCTCTTTTTTGTAATGCCATGAACCTTTCCTGGAACTCATTGATATCTACCTGCATATCCTGGCTTCTTCTTTCCTGGGTTTGTACCAGGTTTCTTAGTGTCAGGACCCTCTTGACCATTGAAATGGTCTCAGTCCTATTGGAAATTCCCATTTTTATCAGCTGGGAGCTTGTCCTATAGTTGAGCACATTTATCATTCTGTTGGCAATCTCAGGCATGCTGCCTAGAGATGCCCTTGCCCTTTGGATTTCTCTGTGTGCCTTTCCAATGAGCGCCATTTGCTCATAAATGGCCTCAATGTACTCCCACTGGTCTGTGATGGACTGGCCAATATTGGCCCATAGGATCCTTTTGAGCTCAGATGTCACCTTGTCCAGTGTGAGCTCCTTCTCTAGCTCATTTATTCTCTTTTTGAGAGCCTTTACCTCTCTTTCTCTTTCAGCCACATTCTGCTTGGACTTGTCATATTTCTCATTTATTTTAGCCAGAGTGTCTTTGGCGTGATTCAACTCTGACATCTGAGACTCCAAGGCTTGAATCTCATTTCTCAGCTTCTGGATGTCAAGGCTTTCAGCCTGCTCTGTTGTTGGTGCTGAGGTGGACGGTGATGTCTGTTGTGTCTGCTGATTGGGAGGGGCAGTGGTTTGAGAAGCTTCCTCCAGATTTATTGTTTCTGGAGGAGGTTGTGAAGTTTGTCCTGCCTCCTTTTGCTACAATGCTGCCTGAAGGGTAGCCTCCGATTCCTGCAGCTTCTCTTGTGTGTGGATGAGCTCTTTATATAATGTAACTAGCATAGCAGCTGCATCCTTGTCTTGACTGAGCTGGGCAATCTCTTCTGTTTGAGGATGGAGAGTGGCTGGGATTTTTATCATTTTCCTCGGTGCTGCCATATCATCATCCCTCAGCTTCAGAATCTCCTGCACTGCCTTGACATCCTTAGGATCATGTCCAAGCTCTATTATGATGTCTTCTAGAGCTTTGATCATGTTGTCTTTTGCTCGAGAGGATGCCCTTTCCAACTCAAGTTGTGCAGTGGTATTAATTAGGCTATTTTGTAGGCTATAGTTCACCAAGGTCTTATCTGCCAAGGTGGCATACACCATCTCACCCGTTTGTTTGTGCAATTCAATCTGATCCATTGGGTGGATGTCCTTGGACAGGACCTCAAGGTTAGTCTTGATATAATCGGCAGCTGACTGTGGTTGTTGCACGACTAGTGTGAAATGGCTCATTATCATTTTACCCTCATGTGCATCATAGGCAAACATGAGTCTCTGCTCGTGAGTGGGAGCCATCTTTAATAAGTGATTATATAATTGCAGCCTCAAGGTTTCATTTCTCTTTTTGATGTCCTAGAATTGCTGCTTGATGCTTCTCTCACCTTCCCTCTGTTGGCCCGAGGAGCTAACTTCTCCTCCTGCTGCCCTTTCTTGTTCTTGCTGGTAGGAACTGGTTGAGGCCTCCATGCTGGGCAAGCCTGTACATAAAGTTTGCCCTATTCGCATTTCTTCTTCTGAAAAAGGGTTTAGCCTTTGCCTCTTCTCCCCATGAGTTGCTGAGGTGGTAAGGGGAGTCTCTCTGTCCCTTTTCCTGTTGATGTCCTCCCTTTGTGGGGTCTGGAGGACAGAAGAATCAATCCTTGAGTCTTGCCTGGGAGGTGCCATTTGTGTTGGCTGCTGCTGTGTGGCCATTGGGGCCTCTGCTGTCTGTTCTCCCTGCCCTGGCTGCTCCTTTTGTGGCTGTTGTACCTGTTGAGGTTGCTCAACTTGTGCCGGCTGTACTTGTTCTTGTTCCATCTCTTTTTCCTTGCCTTTGCTGTGAGCTTGACTTGTATTTTGGACTGCCTCCTGATGTGCTGTGGAGGATGAGGCAGCTGCTCCTACTTGAGGCTTTGGCAGAGAATATACCTGTGCAGGAAGTTCCAACTCAGCCAATTTAAGAAGATTTCTTCTTGCTCTCTCATTCAGTTCTTCTTGTGTGATGGGTTCCTCTAGTGTGCCTCTCTTCCATTTTGGTTGATTGACATATTTTTCAATGTGAGGCAACCTTACATGGTCATAACTAGAGAGCCTATATTTGACCCTGCTTAATGATATGGAGTGATTGGGGTCATAGGGTTTCCAGAGGAAACTGGTCTTTAGGCCAAGGCCTTCTAACTTTCTATCAACTTCTTTCCAGCCTTCCTCCCTTTTGTTCAACACAAGGTGGCCCAATTGTTTTTTCACTTTTAGCTGTGCCTTCTTGCCCTTGCCTGAGAAGTGTATCATATCAGCATTCCCAAATTGCCTGAAGTATTCAAGGGAAAATAGTCTCATAGGCACATACTTGGGGAGTCTGTATGGGGGTAACTCACAACCATATATTCTGATAATGGTGTAGTTTTGGTAAAAATACCAATCCCCAATGCTATACACTTTGGACAACTGCAGGATTCTCCGCATCTCATCAGTCATTTTTGGAGGAGGCGAGCTCAAAAACAGAGACATGGCTGGGTGGATGAAGAGGTCTATGAACTCATAGTAGGTGTATGGAGAGTGGGCTCTGCAGTGGAAAATTGAGCTCCAGTACACTACTAACCTTGGATTGCCTTGTGAATCTGTTCTTTTGACAATGAAGGAGAATTTCTCATGCTGATAGTATAGAATTAAGTGGTAGATGTAGGAGGTGTATCTGAACACCTTCTCTCTTGACAGGTTCATAAACTGCTCATGCATCTTATCTGATATGTAGGTGGCATAGTCATAACAGATTGGAGTTTTCCCAGGGGAGAACATAGTCATCATCACTAATATAGTTTCATCAATATACTCAACTGACTTATAACCCAAGATGGAACTGATCATATCTGCAAGGTCAACACCAAATTGGTTGAGGTAACCAGCAAAAATAGGAGGGTATTGCACAGTGTCAGAGTTGATAAACAATTGGTTCAGCTTTGTGATATGTGCATCTGTCAGCATTCTAGCTCCTTGGTTTATCAGATCCAACAAAGACAAGGGAGCCAATTTCTTCTCAGTTTTAAACTGCAGCATCTCTCTAATGGCCTCATGGGTCATGTAGAATACAACTGAGCCTGAAGGGTCAAGCACAGCTCTCTGAGTGGGATCATAGCATACAACACACAGATGAATCAGGTTAGGGAATTGATTGACCTGGGGGAGCCTGAAGATTGGGAGGAAGGAATCCCAAATTCCCAATATATCTGTCCTATCCACATGTTTGGCCTTTAGCTCATTCAGCAAGTGGAGGTGGAACTTGCTATGTGTCAAGGAGTCCTCTGAGATTTGGTAATCTAGGTCTGCTAAATTTGATCCGGATTTAAACAGGAATGCAACAAATTATAGAGATAACCATATACACAAATATGTAGCGGAAATAATACTTCATTTCATTAATGGAAAATACTGAAATATGCTT
>APFE030300562.1:9414-40109 GCA_000404065.3 Pinus taeda | reverse complement strand
AGTTAAAGTTTTTGATCTGAGTATGGGAATGCCTACCTCAGCGATGATATAATCTTATACATGTATTTTGTGTTGAAAATGTAGGTTCTGACTGGGCTCTCCACGAGATAATCCTTGAAATGATAAAGTACTTCACCCTTCCTAGATGATATAAAACCCTTATCTATTGCAGGCTTCGCACTTTAGGGGGCAATCTGTTACACGGAAATTTGTCACCATGACTATCTGTAGTTAATATGGCCCCATCAACAGTCATATTATCCTCCTTGGCAAGCCTTATACCTCTGCTCTCCATGTCAAACTTCAAGAAAGAGAGAAAGTCATCAAAAAACATGTTTATCTCTGGGTACGCAGGTTCTCTCTACCTTGCCTGTGTGTACGCATCCCAAACTCATTGTACATGCGTACTTGTACGCTCTGTAAGTCAAGTGATGGGTGCGTACTCCTGTAAAAGTCAAAAGGCGCGAGTTTCATCTTAAAAAAGTTACTTGTGGTCATTTCTAGAGCATTATAAAAGATTGTTTGCGTGTATTGCACGCCTCCAGATGGTTCATGCATCCCTATGAAAGAGGAACTTATCCCATCAAGAGAGGAGCTACCCCATCCAAAAGAGGGCTTATCCCATTGATGTTGGACCTGATTAACTTCCTCTAGAACGCTATAAATACAGGCATTGGGCCAGAGGAGGGGGAGGTTAAAAGCTGAACATTCCAAAGGGTAGATGCTACTGGAATTAGGACTTCCTTGTAGAAGCTTGTGAGGAGAGATTACCATCCTTTCTTGTTTCATTTGGAAGTGGGTGAGCTAATCAAAGTAAAGGAAAACTCTTGCTGGACCCTGGGAGGAACTTGCACAACACCAAGGCTTAGGTTGTAATGGTTTCTTTTGTTTCCTATTAATACAAATAAGTCCATTCTTCTCAACAATTTGTTATTAATGAGTTGTTTCATATACTCCTTGGTCTGTATGTTGAATATGTTTATTTTATGAGATATTCAGGTGCTATTTAATCGTTTGATTGTTAGTGAATGCAGGTTTCGAAGTGAAGGAGGAGCTCATCCGGATCGACGAGGCTGGACTACTACAACAGCGTTGGACTACAGGTAGGATCTAAAAACTTGATTTCTTGTATGGTAAATGCATGTTTAGAGAAGGATTGCTCTTAATTGTCTTGTTTGTCACTAGAAAGTCTTAGGCTTCTAGGGAGGTTGGTTTTGTCTGCAAGATTAACTCTTTCCGTATGACATGTAGTTCATGCTCGCTAAAGGCGGTTGAGTGGTTTGGTTAGAGAGTTTTCATAATTTGACTAAGTATTCGATTAGTGAGAGGAAAATAGGAAAATGCATGACTCTAAACATGACCACACACTTATATCACTTGACGACACAATGTGGAACACTTGGAACACATGAAAAACATCCTTTCCTTAATGCAACAACTTTGTGATGACCTACACCAAGTGAGACACCAAAGATACACTTTGTGATGACCGTGAAGACACTTGTGTGAGAGCACTTGAAACTTTGGAAATGAGTGTGATCCATGTTTACATTGTAAGACCACCTCATTTACGTAAAGGTTACCCCTTAAAACCACCAAAACTATCTTTTGTGTATTTTGTGACACTCCACATGCTAAAAGAAGACATTTACTATATGAGGAGAAAAGTGCGAACAACACTTTTGGTGCATGAATTACAATGAAAGAGACACATTCCAGAGAAAATATAACATCAAAACAACACTAATTAATTTTAAGGAAAGAAAAATCATCAATCAAAAGCATGAAAATGACACTTGCAAAGGCCAAGGTGCAAAAAAGCGGCAGTTTGAAAAACTCACCAAAATAAAAGTATAAACATAGACAAAAATGAGCGACTGATAATGAAAGTGTGCACTGATTGTTGAAATGGGTTGAACATTTCACATACACTATCTTGATGTAATGTGATATGCTTGTTCAAACTTGCATAAAATAATGTGCTCATGAACATGTTGCGAACTAAGCATGTGTGAGCAAGTGACTTCTATTGATCAAGAAGTGACGATGGAACGACCGATCATAAGATCCAAAGTAGGTTCAAAAATTCAAGTGCAGGTAAAATTTTGGAGGGTGTTTTTTGTAGTGACAACACTTGGTGACACACTGGTAGAACTCTAGCTTCTCTACCTTCGTCAATTCTTTCATGCAAGGTCTAGTTCTTTAGGGAGTATTGATTCATCATTCAGATTATCATACAGGCTTCTGCACTTAGCCCATGCATAAGTATAGTCCCCTTCATTCCTTTATGCGGTTAAAAAAAAAAAAATCAATGACCACACAATGTTTGGAATTAGGAAAGGTTAATGAAGTTCACGAGCTTTAGATTTTCAGAGTATATTTTTTCATCTTTGATGTTTCTCACTACCATTAGGCCTGGATAATACCTCGATGAAGTTACTTTACGAACACAAACATTCCTTTGTTTCTAGAAAGCCTACATATTACCCCAATGGATTTTCTCTCTTTACCTCTCCGCACAGGAATCCTTTCTCTTCTTTCACCTCTTTTTATTTATTTTATATACTATTGTGCATCAACACTTATTTGTTTCATGGGCGAGAGAGGGATCCCGAATTATTAAGAGCAGAAGAGGTTGTCCCTTCAGAGAAGTGTATATAATACCTCTGATATTGGTTTGTTCATTTATATTTTCCCCTTGTCCTTCTCTACTTGATTGGATTAGCATGAAAACACCAAAATATAAATACCACACTGTAGGCATGAGGTTTCCAAGAATAGAGATGGAGATGATGGTTCGACAAAAGGATTTTCTTATGCAAGGATCGTATTTTCCATCGGAGCATCATTGACCAAAAGGTGTAACCAAGACAAGAAAAAAGGAGAGAGAGTTAGCCAAATGTTGTAGTGTGACAAAGTATTTTTTTTTTCAACATTGTCTTTCAAGCCCAAATAGGACACCCTTCATGCAAAGTCTCATTAAACAAAACACAAAATAAAAAACACATCAAGGAAACAAAAATAGGAGGACAAAAATGAAAGGAGGCTAACAAAAAAGAGAATGCAAGAAAAAATTTAGAAAACATAAGAGAAACTACAAAAATTGAGTGTAGGATGAATGGGCAAAGGTAACTAACATGCAGCTAAACCTATTCCTAGATCAAGAAGTTATAAGGTTGGAGTCATGTATAATGAAATTTACAATGAATCCACTGCATTTTTTCCTGACCTGTAATCACAAAGATATGATTGATTAAAAGTGATATAAATTTGTGTTCAATATAAAATATAAGAGCTTGAATAATTTATACAACAAATTAAAGATCTTTCCTCCCAGCAGAAAGATATGTCATAGCCACTACCTCTAACTAGTTTGAATTCTTACCTTTCTAGTGAAAACCATAATTACACACACCTTGGAAACTTCTTGCAAATGTATCTTCATTTACACTTCACTTCTTAGCAATAATGAGGATAGATCGAAACGTTTTATTTTCTAGAGAGCTTTCCAACTAGGATTTCTCCAACCATTCAGTGATTGGTTTGTAAAATTCAAAACAATCCTCTTGAAAACAATGAAATACTTGAATAAGTGAATTTTTAAATAAAGGTACAGTATCAATGTGTGTTACATATTTTTAGATGTGTTGCTGGTTGGAATTGATGTCAACCTAGTTGCTTGGGTTGCACGTATGTTGGTTATGCATATGTATGTGTGGCTATAGGTGGATTGTGTATGGTTAAGTTGTCCATGGTCCGTGGAATTCCCACCATCTTGGACTAGCTTGGATATTTGATGATCCTCTTGATCATGTTGCTACATACAATTATTGTCGGCTTCTATGGGAATTAGAGTTTGGTAGCCTTATGATTAGGTCTCCATGTCCAAGTAAGGTCTGTCATGTTGATGATGCTATATATTGGGATTGGAGAGGACCTACATGTGTCCATGAATGTTTGAGATGGTTTTACAAGTGTTGGAGGATGTTTGACATGTTATGCAACTACATTATGATGGCAGAGTTGTTATGGAGTAGTTTGATGTCCCAAGTGCTAGTATGGTTGTTGGTTGGAATCCAATTCAACCTAGTTTGTCCCATGATGATGATATTGATGTGGTAGTGATTTTGTGAAGTGTTGCAGAGGTACCAATGACTTCTAGAGTTCCTACAAAGGCTTATCAAGCTCTGGAAGAAGGTTGGGCAGATTCCAAGCTAACTTGGCTGAGATTTCCTTCATCCTCTACCCTAGTCTCATGGATGATGGATTATGGGAGCGACTAAAAATATCTAGTCACTTGGAGGAAAGCCCATGCAAGAGATTGGAATATCCAGTCAATTTTTTTTATTCCTATGGACGCGACCTCAATATTTCATGATTTTTTCTCTACATTCCTCACACTGCTCAACTAATTTTGGCAATGTTCTTGATTAAAACTTTTTGGTACATGTCCGGAAAAGTTTGTGGGATATCTTGAAGTTGATTAAGTTTGAAGATATCAAAATTCTAGTGGAGAAGTGGTTTGATTTGGCTTATAAGCCTATCTCAACCAAATCTAAAGTATGTGAAAATAATTGTTGAATGGTCCATAACCTATAGCATTTACTAAGATAAATGATAAATAGAGGAATAATTTGATCCTATTCGGTTGATTATTTCTTATAATGTGAGAGTATGTCATTGTGGGGGCAATGTGAGTGAGTATATATTGCTAGAGCTACTCACACTGTATTGCATAGATGTATCAAAATTATGTATGCTGAATTCAAATATGATTTATGTCGTAGAGTCGAGGAGAATTTGTTAGAAAATTATATATTATAGAGCAATAGAACACATAAAATATTGTAGAAATATAATCACATAAAACAAATAAAACAAGAGATACATAGATATATGTGGTTAACACAATTTGGGCTACATCACTACAACAAAAAATGTCATTGGTGAGGGTCATGCATGTGATAGACCTTTAAGGTCTGTCACTAATGTCACATATGGTGACATTCCTTTAAAAAGCGTTGATGTAAGTGCATATAGTAATAGTTCTTTAAGGATTGTCACCAAAGCCATTTTTAGTGATACTTTTGGTGAGGGTTGTTAAAGGCCTGTCACTAATTCTCTCTTTGGTGACACTTCTAGTGACGATGTTTTATTGACCCTCACCAATGTTGTTTTTGGTTACTTTTGGTGATGATAAAAAAATGTTTTTCATCATTTATCCTTCTAATGAGTTTTTGATGGCATTATGTGCATCTTGCTATATTTTTTTTAGAAGATAATGATTTAAGACCATTTTTTTGGATTATTTTTCATTATGTGTCCAAGGCCATAGTGGTTAGAGTCCGTTAATTTGTTAAGAATAAATTAGTGTGTATCATTTATCTCAAGGAATGGCAATATATTTTTTCTATGAGCCAACACATGATTAATCTCTATTAGGTTTATTATCTAACAAATTCCCTTTATATAAAGTTCCACTAGTGTGTGTAGGAACTATATTATTTAATACATAATCAAGCTCTACCAATTCTATTAATGAGAGAGACCTAGCACTCCTTAACACTCTTGGAACACCTTGACATGCTTTGGCACACACTAACATTCCTTGGCACCTCACATGTCATAGAACATATTTGTACCTATAACATCTTGCCATGACTCGAACACCCAAGCACATGCTGGCATGCCCTAGCTTAACATAACACTCTCCTAGCATGTGTTGGCATGCACTCTCCTTGGAACACTTTCGCATGTATTAACATACATTATCACTTGGAACACATTAGCGCTTGGCATGTATTGAAACCTATTATTAATGTGGCTAGCATGCCCCTTTTGAAAAAGATAAAGTCTTGACTTATTAACCCTCTTATGTGTTAATTTCCTTGCATTTTAGCTTGGTTCTTCCTTTTGTTGCGATGACACTCCTTGACACATATTGGCATACCCTGGCACCTTGTGCATCCTAGCATGCCTTAGCATCTAGCATGTCTTGGCATGCCTTGGCACTATTTGGCACATGTTAACACACACTAGAACTCCCTAGCACACTATGCACTTATTGACATGCCTTAATATTCCCTAGCATGACTTATAGGTTCTTAGCATACCTTGTCACTCCCTCCTTGGCATGTCATCTAGCACTCGATGACACTTCGTCACACACCCTCATATTCATTCACTTCCATGAATTTTGACCTAGTGTTACCTTGTGTTTCCATATTACTCCCTAACACTCCTAAGCATGCATCAACACTATCTGTCATACCTTAGCACTCTTTGACATGCCTTGCCACTTCATAACATGTGTATCACTCCCTAACACAAAGTGGCACTTCGCATGTGTTAGCGCTTTGCAAGTATTAGCATGTCTAGCATTCGTTGAGATCCCTTGATATGCTTTGGCATGGTTTACTATTAAATTTATTTGAGATTAATTATTGGAAAGTAGATGAGAAGTAACAAAGGAAGATTTGGCACTTAAAATACACTAACACTTGCCACTTGGCACCTATTGACACCTAGTGTTGGTGTGCCTAGCGTGCCCCTCTTAGAAAATGTAAATTTAAGACTTATAAACCCTCTTATGTGTTCATTTCCTTGTATTTTAACTTGTTTCTCTTTTTTGTTTCCTTTACAGTCCTTGGCATGTATTGTCACACCTTTCCACATCTTGGTATTGCTAATAACTTGGCACTTCTTAGCATATTTGACATGCCTTCACACTATCTGGCACATTTTAGCATTCCCTAGCACACCTTGACACTCATGCTCTCACAACTAGCTTACATTTTTTCACAAATTGGGAACCAATCAAGTCCTTACCTACTGCAATTCATGTGATATTGGCTAGCTTCATCCGCAACAGCTTGACCAATTGCACCTACTGCAAGTAGATTGTGCCTTGTTCACCTAAGAAATACCTATAACTCATCTTAGGCCACTCATGTCCAAGATAAACTTGCCCCACTCAAGAAATTACCAAGACAAGGATCACATCTAGCCATGGCCATAAAACATCTAAGAAACATAACTTACACAAGCACTATTTCACATGTATATCTAGTTCATATAAATAGTAGAGAATTAACTGAGAGTTTGCAAGAGCCACAATATTCACAAGGCAGACAATATATAATTCATCACAAACCGAGTGCCCCAAAACTTATACACAACAATTTACAATATGCAATTGTCTAAAATAGTTTAAAATATGAGCATTCAGCCAAAGTGTGCCACATGTCATATAAAAATAATAGCTAAAGGAAAAATAGTGTTGCACCCAATACAAAGTCTCCCATTTTCTAAAATTCTTTTGTCAATCCCCTTATCACAATCATAGGCTTGCATCCTTGAAATAATATTATGAACTTATCCTAACACACTTCATCCTTGGCACACTTGAATTCACTGATAATCCTTGACACACACTCTTATATTTTCATTTCCATGCATTTTGGCCTAGTTCTACCTTGTGATGCCTTGACACTCCCTAATACTCCTCAACATGCATTGACATTGTCTATCATGTGTTAGCACACCTTTCCATTCCTTGGCATGCTCTAACCCTCCCTAGCTTTCATGCCCTCACAACTACCCTTAGTTTGCAACTTGGGAACCCAACCAAGTCCTCACTTCACTACAAGAGTTTGACCAAGTTACAGATACTACAACTAGACTATGTTGTTGAATTTTGTATCTTGGGAGGTACTCCACAAGCCTAGTGATATGGGTTTGTGTGAGTTTGGTCACAAAAGGATTTGTGGGAAAAACACCCAAGTGAATGGGTTTTGGACCCAAGATGGGGTTTAAAATTTAAAAGAAAATTAAAAAGGAAAATTAATATTTCCTAATGTCTAAGTGGACAAAACCCATAAGTTCTAGAGCGTTCCTAAGAGTTCTAGCTAGGAAAATATATTTAATGAGGCCTTAGTATGAAGGAAAGAACGTCAAGTGAGAAGGAGCTCATTTGATTAAGGATGCCAGGAGATATGTAGTCCTAAATTAGGCCGAGTTATAGGATTGAGTAAGGGTTGCTAAAGGGGGGCCATGATCATCAACCAAGAGCAAGATCAACATGTGAGGGTTCACAAGAATGTTTCATACCTTAATGGGTTCAAGCTACGAACTATGATGGCATACTGTTGGTTCTCTTATGGTAGATTGAGATCAAGAGAGGTTTCTCATGAGAATTTTGGCATGTGATTTCGGTGGTGTTTCTATGTGGAGGCTGGATCAAATTCTAAAATAGAATATATGGTTGAGACTTTGCCTTGTGGTGGTTATTAGGCTACAAGGTGTGTGATAAATACCAACACAAATGGAGGAGGGTCTGCACTAGAATTTAGGGCTAGAACGGAAGTTTCCATAAGTGTAATATTGATTGAGGTAACCATAGTTTGAGGATCATAGAAATCTAAAGCTTAGGTCAAGATACAATCAAAGAAATTCCTAAAATATGTGGATCTATATGAGCTAGGCTGAGTCTCTTATGGAGGTAAGAGTTTTTTTTCTATGGGTGGATAGGGTTTGTTCTAAATCAATTAGAACAAAAGTATAATTCCCTAGTTATGGTGGTTTCCTAGCATGTTTAGTCCATACCGTATGCCCTTAAGACTGTGGTAAATCTCTGTAGAAGAAGAGGGGTCATGACCCTTAGAGCGAGGTTTATATTTGCAATATAGACCATAGATTTGGAAGATGGTTTTCAGAAGTACATGTGGAGATAACAAATCTAAAGGAGTGTGGAAAATGAGTAGAAGATTGAGCATAATAAATGTTCCATATGAGGATGGATTGACATGAAGAGGAGTTGATTTGGGTGGACTATGCATAGATTTTTGGACAATGATCTAAAGCAACCTATAAATAATTAGTCAATGGACTATTGGATGATTTGTGAACCTAGTTCAATCATCTAAATATTGTTAGACAGATGATAAGAGGAGTAGTTCATATTTGTTCATATATTGGACAACAAAGAAATTGGTACACAAGAATAATGATTTTGAGAGGACTCAAATCACTATTAGGAGGTATAATTGAAGATACCTATATGAGGGAAGTGTTGTACGCCCTATATCAATAAAATAATTGACTATGGTTACACACATTGATGGTAGTCTAAGTACAGTTTGAGATTTCTTAGGTGAATGTCAAAGAAGAGCCCTAAATCTTGTACTTGTGAAGGACAACAAGAGTGGTAAAAGGATAGGTGTATTGGGCATAAGAACATGCAAACTTTGAATGACTAAAGTAGCAGTGAAGTGGGCTAGCCAACTAGCTCTAGTTCATTGTATTGTAAAATATTAAGTTAGTGAGAAGAAGAGTATACTCCATAGCCCTATACTTGACATCTTGGAGCACCAATAGGGGAAAAGTGGGTAGAACAAAGAATTGTTCACAAATGGAGTTGTGAATAGCTGATCGAAGATCCTAACTGTTGTATACCTTGAAGGAAAAAAAGAGGTAGCTAGAGGGAAAACATTATTGAGCCGAGTTCGATAACCTAAAGGAGTTGATTTCATTGATAGAGGCAGGTTGAGGAGTTGGAGAATGGGAGGAAAGAGGACCTACCAAATGTGTTCAAGACACGTGGACTGAAAGGGCTATGTGTCACCACCATTAGCAAGTAGGTAAAGTCTTGTCTTGTTGATGGTATATTGGTTTTGGAAGGACTAACACCAAGCCCTAGTTTTATTCCTTGTATCAGTGTGATTCTAAAGAGCCACGATGCCTAGTATGAGAGCTCTAGCCTATTCTACTATAGTTTGTAATATGATGAAGAAGGGTTTTAAAGAGTTAAAATTTTTCATGTGCACATGATTCCTTGATGTGTGTATATTTTGCCGTGCAAAGTAGATTTTTTTGTAGGACTTGACTGTGTTTGCATCAAATATTCTAAGACCAAACTCAAATTCTCATGTGTCATGGACATTCAACATATGCCTTTTTCACCTAAGAACTATTTGTAACTCATCTTATGGTACTCATGTCCAATCTCAACTCATCCCACCTAACAAGATATCAAGACAAGGCTCATCACATCCAGCCATGGCTGTAAAACAACTAAGTAATGCATTTTAGATCTTGACATGCCATAGCACCTAGCTTGTCTTAGACTACCTTGGCACAATGTGGAATTTTTTATCATCCCCTACATTCCTTAGCATGCTTTAACACTCCCTAGCACACCCTAGCACTTCCTGACATGCCTTGGTAGTTTAGCATACCTTGGCACTTCCTAGCATATAACCTTGTCACTCCCTCCTTGACACATCTAGAACTCATTGACACTCCCTGACACACACTCTTATTCATTCATTTCCATGCATTTTGACCTAGTGCTTCCTTGTTTTTCCCTAACACCCCCTAAAAATCCCTAGCAAACATTGGCACACCTGAGAACCTCACACATCTTGGCATGTAACCCTAGCACTCTAGCATTCCTTGGAACTACCTAGCATACCTTGTCACTCTCTCCTTACCACACCTAGAGTTCACTAACACTCCTGATCACAAACTCTTATTCACTCATTTCCATGCATTTTAACCTAATTCTCCCTTGTGTTTCCTATCACTCCTTAACACTCCTTGGCATGTGTTGGTACACCCTAGCACCTATGACATCTTGGCATTTCACCCTAGCCTCTAGCATGCCTTAACACTGCCTATCATACCTTGTCACTCCTTCCTTAACACACATGTAACTTACTGACACTTCCAATCACAAACTCTTATTTGTTCATTTCCATGCATTTGGATGTAGTTCTCCCTTGTGTTCCTTGGCACTCCCAGCTAACACTTCCTCACACATGTTGGCACATCTTGGTCGCATGCCACCCTAACACTCTAGCATTCCTTAAAAATGCCAAGCATGCCTTGTCACTCCTCATTAGAATACTTAGAACTTGCTAACACTCCCTTTCACACACTCTTATTCATTCATTTCCATGCATTATGACCTAATTCTCCCTTTTTCTTCCCTAGCACTCCCTAACACTCCTTGGAACACAATTGCATACCCTGGAACTTAGCACATCTTGGCATGCTTTCTTATCACTCTATCATGCCTTCACACTTCATATCATACCTTGTCACTACCACCTAGAACTTTCTAACACTCCATATCACACACTCGTATTCATTCATTTACATGCAATTGAAACTAGTCCTCCCTTGTGTTTCCCTGGCACTCCCTAGCATACATGGCGCCACACCCTAGCACTTAGCACATATTGGCATGCCTTAGCACTTGGAATGTCTTGGAATTCCTAACATACCTTGTAAGTGTCTAGAATGTGTTAGAAATTCTTGGAATTCCTTGCACACCTTGGCACCCCCTCGTTGTCATGCCCTCATAGATAGCCTTACATTGTTTGCACCTTGGGAACCCAACCAAGTCAGTGAAAAAAATAGTATTGTGCCTAGCCCAAAGTCTCCCTTTGTATAAAAATTGATTTTTCCATCCCCTTATTGCAATAGTAGGATTCCCTCTTACAAGTCCTATTCTGAAATTCTCCTAATACACTTCATCCTTGGGACACCTACAATTCAGTGACACTCCCTAGCAGACACTCTTATTCGTCTGTTTGGATGCACTTTGACCTAGTTCTCCCTCGTGATTCCCTGACACTCCCAAACACTCCTCGCCATGCATTAACATTGTGTGCCATGTGCTAGCACACCTTTTCATTCCTTGGCATGCACTCACATTCCTTAGCTATCATGCCCTCATAACTACCCTTATTTTTTTTAGACTTGGGAACCCGACTACAAAACCTTGACTACAAAACGTTGACCAAGCTATAGCTACTACAACTAGACTATGCCTTGCTCACATAAAAATGGCCTATAATTCATCTTAGGCTACTCACGTCCAATTTTAGCTCATCCCACTTGACAAGTTACCAAGTCAAGGCTCACGTCCAACCATGGCCATAGAAAAACTAAGCAACACAATTTACATCTTGGCATGCCATAGCACCCGGAGCATCTAATAATCCCTTGGCACTATGTGTCATGTGTTAGCATCTCCTACATTCCTTGGCATGCTTTGGCACTCCATAGCACACCCTACCACTCCCTGACATGCCCTAGCACTCTAGAATACCTTGGCACTACCTAGCATATAACTTTGTCACTCCCTCCTTAACACACTTGGAAATTGTTGACACTCCATGTCACACACTCTTATCAATTTACTTCAATGCAATTGAACTAGTTCTCCCTTGTGTTTCTATGGAACTCCCTAACACTCCCTAGAACACATTAGCACTCCCTGGTACTTGGAACAACTTGGCATGTCGCCCTAGAACTATAGCATTCCTTGGAACTACCTAGCATACCTTGTCACTCCCTCCTTAGCACACCTATAACTCACCAACACTTCCTGTCACACACTCTTATTCATTCATTTCCATGCATTTAAAACCAGTGATCCCTTGTGTTTTCCTAACACTCCATAACACTCCTGGCATACATTGGCACACCTTAGCACCTGGCACATATTGGCATGTTTCCATGGCCTCTATCATGCCTTAGCACTACCTAGCACACCTTGTCACTCCCTCCTTAACACACCTAGAGCTCACTGACACTTCCTAACACAAACTCTTAATTGTTCATTTTCATGCATGATTTTCACCTAATGCTCCCTTGCGTTTCCATAGCACTCCCTAACACTTCTTAGCACGTGTTAACACACCCTGGAACCTGGCACATCTTGGTTGCATGTCACTCTGGAATATTAGCATGACTTAACACTGCCTAGCATACCATGTCACTCCCTCCTTAGCACACCTAGAACTTACTGGTGCTCCCTTTCATTGGCATGCCTTGCCACTATCTGGCACATGTTAGCACACCCTAATGCTTTTTGACATGCCCTAGTATTCCCTAGCATGTCTTGACACTCTCTCCTTGGCACACCTAGCACTCGCTAACACTGCTCAACACACCCTCTTATTCTTTCATTTCCATTCGTTTTGACTCGATGATTTATGTTTTATGGGGTCCATGTCTATAAAGAGTTCCTTTAAGAGAATAAAAAAATGATCACACCATTACTGACATAAGTAATTGTGAGATTCTACTTGAATGACATTAGGAAACTACACAAGATATTTTAAGAATGACAATTTTAGGGTTTGTTTTATGGTGTGGGAATGGTAAGAAGTGAGTGTTCAATATTGTGATTTTATTTCTCATTAAAGTGCTTATCCTTATGAGAGACTCACCTTGAGAAAATGACACCCCCGTCATGCTTACCCTCTAACTCCTAATCTTCTTAAAATAAATGCCAACTTGCATAGTGAGGGAAGGCATTTTGGTATATGGTGTGTTGAGTGACTGGGTGAGAGTTTTAATGTACTATGAGAGGTAATAAACCGTTTACTTTGGGTCCTCTATGGATGACATGTTGTAGGTGTGTGTCATGGGACCTCATGGCCACTAGAGAGATTGTGTAAGATATACCCCAATATAATCAATGCCCTGAGAGAAATATGTGGAGAGGAATCAAAATAAATTATATTGGTGAGTCCACCAACAAATATTTACTAGAGAGTGACACCATGGTGATCAGTTCCAGATATGGAGTCTTTTGAGCTAGCATTTCTTTTTCTAAAAATTTCTTTGGAGTGTCATTGAATTGATGGGATTCTCAATTTCATGACATTGTAAACTATGCAGGATCTTTGTTTCTTTTGTTATAGAGGCTAAGGTTTTCAATGCAAATATATGGTTTGTAGGGTCTTAGGGGAAAATAAACATCAATTTCTAGCTCTTTGATATACCAAAGAGTTTCTGATAATAATATTTTTTCAAATATTCCATGGAACTAACTAAGGAGGACAAATAGTACCCTTAATTGTACTACTCAATTCCTTTGTATGCAATATTGATCTCCTCATATGTTTTTATTGATGTATTATAACAATATGGTTTATAGGATTATGTTATGCTAGTTTCAAGTGTTCTTCAAGGTCTTACACTATCCTTAAGGACATGTGGAAGATAAATCTATCTACAAGTGCTTTTTGATGGGATATTACTTGAAGGAACACCAACAAAGGTTAAAAGGGTGTCCAACCAAGTGATGCCAACAAGATGAATGATATGATTATGTTATGTTGGTTTCAAGTGTTCTTACAGGGCTTCCATTTTACCTGAGGATATGTGGAAGGCAACTTCATATACAAGTTTTTTTTTTTTCTCTAAAATAAGAGTGCATGTTAGCACAAAAAAGTACTATGATACCACTTGTGGTGTTCATTGTTTGTTGAAATATAATAGTTAGAGAAAAATAGACATAAATATAATTGCAAGAAGTAAGTAAACAAAACCAAAATTGGGAGATACAAATAGTAAGAAAACCTTTATTAATATTTAAAATTGAGTGCAATGTTCAATTGTCTCCTAGAATGGGAAACCCCCAACATAAGCAGAGCTCCAAATACAATAATATTCACATGATAATTATTTACATAGCTTCTACTAATATATATACTTTCTAATTGACCAAAACACTGAACACTTAGTGGAATTCTCTCAGTGAAGCCTCAACCACTAACTAGTGTACCTTCTTCAATGAGTCCACTTACAGTTATAGATTTGACACTCTACTATCTTGTGGGAATTTTTCAATAAATATTACCCTAATACTTTAAGTGATTGTCTATTCTCCTAATTAGGGGATTTAGTGTGGGACCCTGAACACATTCTAATGAACAAGTCAAAATTTCCAAATGCATAAACAATGTATAATATTTATCTATTCAATAAATATTGTGCATATGCTTCATGTTATTTATTACTTTGGTTCATAATCAAAATACCAAGAAAAAAATATATGGCCAAGCATAAGAATATCCACACACCACATTACACAATATAATAAGGTTTTCACTAGAGAGAGCTCACAGGTAGGAAACTCTAGGTTTTATTATGAGTTTGTCAATCTAATGATTGACAATCAATAAGAACGATTTCATTGATCTTTAAATTGTTGTGGTATTCTATTGGAATAGTTTGTCACACTAGTTCTTACAATGTTTTGAAATATTTTATTATGTAGTATATTGTCTTAGATCTTATATTTAATATTACTAGTGTAGCACTCCAAATTATGGATATTTTTAAAACCAAATTGGAAGAAACAAGAAAACAAGCAAACCATCCACACAAATTAATATAATATATGACTTGGGAAACCTAATAAGAGAGAAAACCTAGCTAGAAGGTGAGGCATATGCTCTAGTCTCTCTTTTTCAATTATGATATATAAGTACAAAGAAAGGAGCACTTACTATGGAGTGGGCATGAACATTGTGGCATGAAAGGTTACTACAAAAATCTTCTACCTCCTTTTTTATGCTCCATATCCCATTCATTGATGCCATGCTCAACTATGGAATAATAATAATGCCAAAAGATGAAGCCCCTTCCTTTCCTAAAAACCTAGTATAACAAACCTTTAGCCATTCAACATCAAGGTTAGGGTTTTCACATGCTTCAACCCTCAAATATTGTTTCTATTTTGGAACACCCCACATGTGTGATTAATGGGGGTTGACATGGCATCCACTTAGTTCTATGGTGGTCAATAAGATAGTTCAACTTGTGGGAGGCGTAACTTTCACGTGCGAACTTCGTTTGAGGTGGTTTTCACACAGTTGAAAATATTATAGTGTCTAGAGTAACATCAAATTGATGGAGCTATGCAAGAAAAATGGGCTCCCAATAGAATATCCAAGACCCAAAATCACTAATATGGAACCTGACTCTAAAGTGGGCCCTACAATCCAGATCCTCCAATTTTTCCACCTAGAAAGCACCAAGATATATAACAAAATGTATGATGATCCATTTTGGATTATGATTTTCATGGTACATAAGAATAGTTTGCAATGTTTGACACTATCGACAATGGAGTCAGTAATGACCCTCCTATTCTCCTTCTCCATAATAATATATTATATAATAATTATATATATATATATATATATATATCAACCAATTTCTTATTGTTTAACAACTCTACCTTATATATTATTTGTCCAATAATAAGTGCTATAAATGTTAATGATCTTGTTCCTCATATAATTTGGATTCCCAATAATTACTTGTATTATTCCTAAAACAACTTAATCCACTAGCTGTTAGATGTATGACTTACACTAACATGCCAACTCAATTTTGTGCCTTACCCCTTCGATTAGACTCCAATAATAACCAAAGGATCATTTCTTGGGAGTATTGAATGCCTAAAAAAATGCTCAACACAAGACTCAAGAATTTGTTCTTATTCACTGAAGAAGCATGGTAGTTGTGTTTGTGTCCGCTCCTTTAACAAATATGTCCACTGACCGTGTGACATCATCTATTATCACCACATTAAGAATAGTTAAACTAGGTGGTGAAAGGGCCAGGGGGATCCTTCCTCATGTTGAAAGGGGAAACACCCTATAACTATAGTAGTTTCCCTAGATACCCCACTTTTATCTAAATCCTTTGCACTTGTATTATAATCTACAAGAGTGGGTTCATACAAATCAATGTGCTACCATACCACAACAAATTTTATGAAGACTTTTCATCATAAAATAATTTTTCATTGCATTTCTTTCACAAAAAGAATAACATTTCAACATGAGAAAAAATCCAAGAAGAATGAAACTCTGTGGCCTAAGGAATATGTTTTCCTAAATAGATTTCATTCCATCTAATATCGACAAGGGTCACTAGAAACACAAAGACTTTTCCGAGGCCCATGTAGATTTGGCCAAGAGATAAAACTAGAACACATTTTTTAGGGTTTTAACTCATCTACAATGGCAACACCATGAGTTCTAAACTCTCAACTATACTAATATTCTATTTACAAGTATATCCCCCATCATTAATGATCATACAAAAAGGACTCTCTATGTTCGTACCATCAACTTTCATAGGGCTCACCAAAGGGAGACCTAGGTTTTTTCTTTGAACATAATAGTTTGTTCAAATAACCCTTAAGGACAAGGTTAAGATTAATCCACATGCAATACATATTAGGTTCATGTTTCATGAACATTATTAAACAACCCCATTTTCAATCTCACCACCAATATTTAGGTCATTGAGTTATTAACATAAAAATGAGATCAGTTGAATCAATTTATGAACTTGTTCTAAGATAATATTATTAGGGTTAGCTAACATGTATATAAGCTTAAACCACTACCATATAACCCAAACACTTAGATGCTAATTTAGGTACACAATAACATTTATTTGAAATGAACAAATACCAAATGATTGGTTTATAAAACATTTTAGTGGAAGTCAAGTGATATTGGTTTATCCAAGATTAGGTGAAAGTCATGGTGTCAATTGATTTCTTCAAAATTTTAGTGAAATTCATACATTGGATATAGTTTCACTATGATAAAATTTCAATATAATTTTCACCGAAATTTCAATGGGGTTTTGAGAATCTTCTAATTAAATGAAAAAATAACCTTAAACCATACTAACTAAATGAAAAATATGTCATACTAAGAGGATTAACTTTTTCAAATTTGTATGGGATAATATTTAGTTCACACTATGATTTCAACCCATTTATATAAATAAGATAAAAAGTTAATGAAATGCATCTTCTTTGATATTTTTAATCAAAACATAATTAAATTCAGTTCAGTTGTATATTTTTGGATGAATTTTGTAATTGTGTGTGTTTTTAGATAGCGGATTCATTATTCGGGAAACGTATAATGTTAGCGAACTCAACGTAAAAGGCCAAGTAACTAATACCTTAGGGTCACATGAAAAAACCAAGTGGCCAAGGGCAAAGACAATTTCCTCGAACAAAATCTTAATAGTCATAGTCAATTCCATCATTCTAAAGTTCATCTTGCCTGTGTGTGTGTTTTAGTAGCGGATTAACTAGCATTTACACCACATGTTGCAAAGGAAACGCCGTAAGGCAATGATATAAGAAACAATAGCATAAAAGAAAGAAGTCAAAATTTTATGCAATTTTGTTTCTTTAGTGGTGTTTCTTTTTTATCATATGTTATGTTTCAAGGAGATTCCAACTAGGGTATGTTCAATGTGAAGGATTTATGAAAATTCTCTTCATTAAGATTCTAGAACCTTTTATAAGTAAATGATTTAAATCAAACATTTCATAACAAAGTAAATGTTCTTAATTTAGTTCCTTGTTGCTTCTTATCCTTATTTCCCTAGTGTAAAATGTTCAAACTATAAAAGAATGGTATTATTTTTTGTCTCTTAAGACAATTGTATTTTATCTAACTCAATCATTTTCATAGCCTCAACTAGGTGCCCATCATTCTCAATCATTTTCATAACCTAAACTAGGTGCCCATCATTCTCTTTGTGCAATGACTTAATGTGTTTAAATGCATTTCATAAATTTGGTTTAATAAATGTTGGAAGAAAACCAATATATTTCATGTTGTAAAAAGGAGTGTACATTGGTTGGGGTAAAATTGTATTTCTCTTACCATTTGATGATGTCATCTATATCTTGAATCTTTCTGGCCACTTATGAATTCCCCATTCTAATTGTTTTTTATCATGATGATATTGGCATCACAATCCTTGTTCGTGAGATACACCCCCTACTCACCACTTCTAAGCAGAAGGTCACTAAAATGAATGGTGCTAAAAGTAGATAAGAGGAAGCGAGTTCAAAAAACATTTGTTTGAAATATTTTCCACCATTAAAGGATGGTGTAAACAATCAGCCCATAAGAATATTCAACCTTATTTCTGTGAATAATTCATTAGCATTGCCTCAAACTGATGAAGAAAATTCACAACATAACAACTTTAAGTTAATCTTAGTTTTAAGGTTCTCACCTCTAGTGGATGGCAAATTTGTTAGAACCATTTACTTTGAGAGTTTAGAATTCTATCATATCTTAAGAGCTTGGAACAATTAGATGAATCCTATAGAAAATGAGGCTTCCAAACACATTATGTCAATGCTAAAAGGGGGTGGGGTTTGACTGCAATCAAGTGGGCAAGCTAATACGAGAATTGTAGTTATAGCTGGACTTGAGATCTTTCTTCCCACGGTCTTTAAAGAAGATTACCAGATCAACCGCCATCTAAATCCTACTAATCCTACCACAAATATATTGAAAACGAAAGGATAGAAACAACTCCATCTCAGTCTTATCAATTCTGCTAGGAATATATTTACAATCAACATAAAGCAGCAAATTCAACCAATCATTTAACTCAAAAATATTTTTAAAGTGAACAATCATCATGCAGCATACACAGTGAATATATATTTATTATCGATTGTCATCCCATGTCCAAACGATGTCTTTGAGGCCAAGATTTAGATCATGACTACAGAAATTACTATATCCCAGCAAATCCCCTCCAATCTTCCTAAGCTCCACCATGAAGAGTGAGGGCGTGACTTAGAAAATCTAGGTGTAAATAGAAAAATGCCCTTGCTCCATCCCATGCAACTTCACCTTACAGTCTCGAGACTTCTTGAAACTGAACCGGGAAAGACTTGCAATCTCCTCCAGCGTTGACATTATGCTCAACATTATGATACAAAATGAGGTGTAAAAGAATCAAACATAGCTAAATACCAGAGTTACAAGTGAGGGATCAAAAGATTTGATAAAACCTGAGGTTTTACACCTACCTGTTGGTGGGGTTTTCTCCTATAGCCTGTTTAATTTCCCCTTTCCTTCTACTATATTATAGGGGGTGGCGCCGAACTTGATTGATAGTGACGGGCATTCATGGTAAAATAGACTATAGTCCCACCGATTTATCGATCGAGAAAGCTCCAGCTTCAACATTATGCTCACGTTGGTTGAGTCGAGGGTTTGACCGCAATCAAGTGGCCAAGCTAATACAAGAATTGTATTTATAACTGGACTTGAGATCTTTCTTCTCAGGGTCTTTAAAGAAGATTACTGGGTCTTTGAAGAAAATTACCAGATCAACCGCCATCTAATTCATTCTAATCCTACCACAAATATGTTGCCAACGAAAGGAGATAAGCTCATTCTTGCACTACTTAGTATATTTGAAATAACATGTAGCTGTCATTTTTATCAACTCGACTCCGAGTTTCAAGAACAGACACATCGATGTAATTTTTCCACAGAAAATGTCTTCGCTGCCCATAGAAATGTTGTAGCTGCACAGACAACATTTCCTGCTGACAACCTAACATCAACACCACTGCCACAACTTGTTGTTAGGGTTATTCACAGATGTATCTCCTATCCAATCTGTCATAGAAAGTTGAATAACCTACTACACTGAGGCAATATTCTCAAATTTTCTTTGTTAAATGAAATAGTTGACTGGTTGAAATAGCTGCCACAGTTAGACATATATTCAATCTGTTATAACCAGTGTTTCAGATGAGAGCAACAAACGATCAATCAAGTCAAACATACTGCGGTATGAGTGATATTATAATTTCGAGTGAGTGAGTGATAGATACATATATTTATTTATACATTTATTTTTTATTTGTTGAAGTTTAGATTTAAATTTTTTTTCCACGCTATGTAGTGGTGGATGCATAATAGGATACTTGACATTTGAAATATTTTCACACAGTTGTAAGCTATAACATGTACCCACCTAATGTTTATATATATCCTTTATTCTCAATGCAATAATAATTATTTTTATTATTAATAAATAAATTAATATATAAATTCTTTACATATATAATATATATTTAAAATTTAATTAGAATATTTTAATTTGTAAAAAATTAGTTATAATTTAAATACATCATTAATATCATAGGAATCAAAAATCATCTTAGATCACATAACCAAAAAAATCATAAAATTATAAAAAGTTTAGTTAAAAAAATAGTTAATCAATATCACATAATCCAAAATGATCTTAAAACATTTTACATCAATATCACATAATCCAAAGAAATAAAACATTTTACATTACATTTGATTATATAATTTTTCTAATTAATAAATATAATTAAAGCAAAACAAAAATGGTCTTGAAATAAATCTCAAATGAACTTCTTTTGTATAGATAACGTAATTAAAAATACAAAATCTAAAATAAATTATTGAAATCAAATCTCTACCATCACATAAATTTATAACTAAATTAAACATGCCTAGATTCTAATTTCCAAGCCTCCCCGTTCAATCAATATATCTTAATTCCATTGAACATCTGCGTCACTCTGTGAAAGTTCAGACTGAAACAATTCAGGAGGTGATGTATGCACATCTTCATCTGGAAGGAAGGTGTTCAGACTCAAAGTCACATCACAGCAGGAAGGACCATATGAGTTACAGTGGCAAGGGTTCAATTAAACACTCTTTGATGTAGTCCTTGATTTTTGTTTTAGAGATGCCGAAACCATCTCCTTCCTTGAATATCATGATCGTCACTTGAGTCTCTTCCATTAGCATCTTCTTGCACTCGAATGGGATGTCGACATCCGATGTGTCATCAGGCTTCAGAAACTCCCACGTCAGCTCCTTCATTGCCGACTCCAGAAGGTTGTACATGTAATTCACAGCCATTTCCTCTCTACTTCCAGGATGTTCTTTCATATAACATTCAATATTGGACGCCAATTCTCCACGAGCCTTCTCCGCCTTATATGTATGTATGTTGTCGGCCAGGCGAGTAATGACACTGTTGAGCTCTGTGAGAACACGCCTTCTTGGGTAATCTAATTGCTCCAATGCCTCTTATGAAAGGATTTGCCCTTCCATCAATAACACTCCACTCACCAAAAGTATACATTGGCCGATTATAACAATTTTCATCATTCAAAGAAGGAACTATAAGAAATTTGAAACTGAGTAAGTAATTTCTGAGTAATTAGAATAGAGTGGATATATACTACATTCTGGAATAATTGCATAAATCACTAGGTTGGTTTATTAAGTAGTGACATGCTTCATCTCTTTTTGATGAATTCCCTGGATAATGTTGAAGTCCAGTTTAGCCAATTCTAAAATCTTTTGGTTGTTTACTTCGGGCAGCCTGAAATTGGATAAAAATGGAGCACCTGGTCAGTCTTATTATCATTATCAGCCAGGCACTAAAGAAAAGAACCTGCAAATTATGCTAAATTTGAGAAAAAGGATGAAGAGAAATTATGAAAGTGAAATTGAATCTGGGGTCTCAGTTACTTATAAACACTTTTGGCTAAGCGTGCATAATCTGAACTATACCCTTGACAATATCTCTTTGCTTCTACTCTGGAAGCACTAGCATGCCAAGAATTCTCCAACTCGTATTGAATCTGGCAATGGTAAACAAAATATTAGAAACTCATTCAATCGCTTCCGTGGAGAAAAAAAAATACGCGAGTCGACATGTCTGGACAGTAGGTTACCTCCTGGCATACGTTTTGCTTGTTGTTCCATGCAATGAAAATCTCACTTTTCTCAAGAGCTTCTCTTAAATATTTTGTGGCAAACTCTCTAGCTTCATCCAAAATAGTTTCTCCAGGGAATGCGAGTTGGGAAGCTCTATACAGGCTCAACATGCTTGCTACATTTTTGTTAAATTGACTCGTTGAGCAAAAGAAATTCCTTCGGCATCTTTGAAGTTGTCGAAAATAGCTCTTAATACGTCGTGCAAAGGTTAGAAGAGAGAACAGAAGATGATGATGATTTAAAGGTTAAGTCAGATTTTCCTAAATCTCTGGAGCACTGAATTCTCTATTGCCAATTTAGGGAATCTTCTGTATGGATAGGAGGAGCATTTTTATGTTATTGTAGATTTCTCTTAATCTTCAGATTCCAAGATATTTTTCGAATCTAGAATAAATACAAGTTTAGCATGAATAGAAATAATTCTAAAATCTGCCATGGATATAAGTTTAGCATGAACAGGAATAATTATGGAATCTTATAGACAGGAATGAGGTCAATTTTTGACATCATTCCTCTCCCTACCATTCCAGAATCTTTCAGAAAAATATACATACTATACCCCTGGGGATTTGAACTTCTACCCTTTTGTAAAGAAACACAATCCATAGTACCCACCTGAAGTTACACTATACCGGTGCAGCCAAAGAAGTCGAAATCCCAAAGCAGTGATCTCAAGATCTGCAACGGAAATTTGCCTGTATGCAGGACATGTCATAAATGTTACGTTGAAATGTTACATTGAAGGATTTTTCAGAGAAAATGGGGAAGGCAAGGATAGTGAAATTAAAAATTTTATGATACCTGTAAAATGAAATCGAGAATTTCCTTGATTTCCTTTTCAAAGTGTCTATCGATTTCAAGGCGTACAATATTATCCACCATTAAGAGGCCTTCCAGTAGATCCACGGGATACAGAAAGGGAACTGTAGTATGCGGAGTTAATTAAATTTATTGAATTTTAAAAAGAAAAGCAAGGATAGGGACAAGATGCAAACAACATGAAACCTCCATACATACCAAAACTGCCAAACTTAGTGAGCATGTTGTTCAGTATTCAAGGCATTTGATGTCTCCAATGTGCATGAAGACACAGGCAGTAGAAGTAGGTGAGCCTGAGAAGGACCCATCTTGGCTTTGAACATCAACTATTGTTTCCCAGTCAACCATATCTTGTATGCCCTCCAAAGATGACAACAATGTTCCGCCATGAATTTCGTCCCTGGAGAGGCTGCAACATTCATTTATTAGAATTTGCATAACATTAAGTAATATGGTCTAATTCGGCTGTTGAATTCACAACATGTTAATTTGAATTCACATATTTGGCTAGTTTCTCCTGCCCTTTCATCTGGACCATACGAACATAAGGCAAGTCGTAGGGAAGTCTGAGGTGCAGAGATTGGGCTTCTCTTATCAAGGAAGGAAAGATGATCTCAAAGTCTGTTACAAAACTATCCTCATCGCTTTCATCCTTTATTGTTTCTAGATTGCTTTTTATGAATTCAGTGCCTGTATATACAGATCAATGGCAATTGTCATTACAATTAATGACAATTACATGATCACTAGGTTACTGCAAGTTTTATATCCAAAAAAATGGCTCTAGGGAAATATATCCACAACAATTGTTCAAAAATTGCTCTCTTGATGCAAGGAAATGAAATTTGAAGGATCAAAATTTTGGTAAATATTTTTTAAAGAAAAAACATGAAAAATTAACTCTATTACTAGTATTAACCCTACATGATGACAATGACAAAAATTAAAAAAACAACTCTCAAATCGCCCTGCTCGACTCACACATCCCAACTTTCCATTTAAGGAGAATTAAAAGGACAACTCTAAAATCCCAATTTCAGTTCTTACCATGCTCTACTTGCACATGCCCAACTTTCCATTTAAGGAGCACAAGAACACATGAAAGAGTGGCAAGCAGGCGATCAGACAGGAGAAAGTGCAACTCAGTTCCCCATGAACCATCTTTTAACTTTTTTTTCAAAATCCAATCAACTATTAGAGGAAATTGCGGTCGAGAAGAACCATCAATGGCGGGCACCCAGGCTACCCATGTTGTGTCATAAGCAAATGGGGTGATCATTACAGCATCTCCTTCACCTGTAAGCATCAGCTTAATCCCACTAATAAGTGTCTCCGCGCGTTCTCCATAGCAAGAATCCTGTTCAATTAACACAATTAGTGATCATTATCAAAAGTGATATAAATACTTGATCTGATCAAAAGAAAGAATAGATTTACTCACAGTGTAAGGGGATTGAACAGATTGAACAAAATTGTAATCCCAGACATTTGGATGAGGATTGGCCGTCCTCCGGATCACGCTGCTGCTACTGCTACCTGTTGACAGAGTAGAAGAAGTAACAGAAACGCTAGCCATTACAGCAAATATTAGCTATATGCACTGGAATGGAATTTGGCAAACAAATTTTGCTTGCTTGATTGGCTTGCTTCGTAGACCACTGAGTCACCTGCTGGTATTATGTAGGTATATATAAATATATTTTCAGGCATCCTGCTACATGCACTTCGACCCCTTGACGTCATGGCCAATGACAGATCTGCCAAAGATTTCATGGTTCGACTTCAGGTGGTGAGGTTTGTCTGGCATTTGACTTTTCGACTTTCCCACGGTGCAGTGACGCCACGAGGCAGCTCAAATATCTTTGTTGGAAAGCGACTCTGCATGCCCCTTCTTGCCCACGTCCAGAAGGTTGTTGCCAAAACGGTTTGCAATTCAAATCAATGGCCGAGCAGAAGCTAATCGTCTAACAAAAGATCAAAAGGGACAAACAGAGGACACGTAATCAGGTGAAGGAGTTGGTTTCATAGGGAAACGCCTTACGGCATAATTATTGCAGTTGTCTATAATGAGACTTTTTGAAAGCCTTTCCGGCCGGTTTTTCCAGTCAAAATCCGGCAGCAATTTATTGGAATCGCAAGTTTGATAGCTAGTTTTTGCACAATCAAAGGGTCCCAGGGGTTTTTCAGGGTGCTGAATCTAAATATGCAGTTAAAAAACCATTTTAACTGCTAAAAATTAGGATTTAACCTCAATTTCTTCCACCGGATTCCGTCACCGAAATATCCAAAAAATCGCATTATAGACAACTCCTTAATTATTTGGGTATCATAGTTTCAGCCAACCCAACCTAAAAGGCCGGGTAACTAATACCTTTGGGGAATATGAAAAACAAGTGACCGAGCGCAAAGACAATTTCCTCCAACAAAAGCTTAAACCCTCTGACTAAATTTTGTCCTTCTAAATTTCATCTCTGAGAAAAATCCTGTCCCTAGAAAAATGTGGACAAAGGTTCCTCCCAGAGATTGGCATTATCAATCGAGGACTTAGCATCATCATCTTCAATGGATATTTTTATTCTCATCCTGAAGCTTCCTTACAATGCTCTCAGAGTACCCGCCATGTTCCTGAAGGTGCCCTCCTTTTCCCTGCCCTCGTCCACAACTATCTTCCCCTCGTCTTGGCCACCCATTTCTTGGTGGTCTCCAGCTTCATCTATGATATCATTGTCGACCCACCGGGAATCGGGAGCGCACAGGATCCTGTCATAGGGAACGCAAAAAGCAGTGAGGAATGTAAAGGTCTCTTTGGCTGGGTCATGACCCCACACACTAAGGTCAGGGTCTCTATCTCGTTGCTGCGTCTTTAGGTAATAATAAGGCGAGTTGCCCATGACACAATGTGCCAAATCGCAGGCGGATTATTTCATAGAGAATTCGTTCCCTGTTTCATTGCCAATTATCGGGTGCCAATTAGCATTCAAGGGCCTACACCTCATGAACTGAACTAGGTCGAGCCTATCAGGAAGCTCACACGGATACAAAGCAGATGTGCGCGTCGAACTAGTTTAGTACCTTGATGAGTGGATTTCCCATTGGTCCCCCAGGCAGTGAGAGTGAGGGTTCTAGTAGGTCTAACGTAGGGCTCTTAAGCCAATCCCAATGCCCAATCCAATTTTCGATCCCATTGATTCAATCTTGTGCTGCCTTCGTTGCATTTGGATCTGAGACTAAGGGCTGGAGAACTCAATCTCGAGCTAGAACTAGGTATGCTCCGACTCCTAAGAGAGGAAAGGAAAAAAGTTAGCTACCAAGAAAGCATGAGTGTTCTCCAGGGCCAAAGCCCACGGATATTGGATCAGATATATCGAAGTATTATCAAGGGTGGCAATGGGGTTCATCAGTATGTTATTCCCACCCTCAATTATCAAAGTATAAGCTCATTTAGTGTTGCACAAAGAGACTAAATCCTAAAACATCCAAACACTAATTTCTGAAAATTTCCCAAGTATTCTGACCCATCCTCTTTTAAAGCCTGTGATACATGGTGTTATCAAAAGTACAAACTCAGGCTTGTGTTGCCGAAAGAACCTAAATTTTAAAATTCCAACACTTTGATTTCCAAAAAATTTTAAATATTTCAATGCATATGTTTTCAAAGCTAATATGCATGCGTTTTTTCCTTCGTCTTTGCCCCAGGAAATCCTATAAATTAATTTCTATTCAATCATACAGTTAACTTGATCTTTGTTTTGTGCGAATTGAATATTCCCAAGTATTCTGATGCATCATTTTTTTTAAGCATGTGATGCATGGTGTTATGAAAAGTACAAACTCAAGCTTGTGTTGCCGAAAGAACCTAAATTTTAAAATTCGAACACTTTGATTTCCAAAAAAACTATGAATATTTCCATGCATATGTTTTTAAAGTGAATATGCATGCATTTTATTTTTTCATGGTCTTTGCCTCACACAATCCTATAAACTAAGTTCTATTCAATCATCTAGTTACCTTGATCCTTGTTTTGTGAGAACTGAATTATGTTAGTGCTTAAAATTAGAGGAACATAAACCAAAAACACACCTCTATAGCAGGGATCTCAACAATTTGTTTCACAGCTGTTTTAATAAACAACTCTGAAACCTCCCCATTGTTGAAAATGTAATTTCAACTCTGTCGTACCATTCCCCGAAACCATAGTTGCAAAACCACAAACCACCTGTAACTTTATCGGACCGCTCTTTGGTTTTGGTATGGAGTGGTTTCCATACACAAGGGCCCGATAAAACTTGGAGTTGACGCGTGGATGAGGCGTGACATCACCCTCTAACACTTTAGCGGGACGTAAAGTTCGGTTAAAAAGTGGTTTCCGATATTCTCCTCCGCCGTCTGATGTGCTCCATCATTATCCACCGTTGATTGTTCAAAGTTGCATACAAGGCTGCAATAAATGTTATGTGGAGTAAAGTTCGGTTAAAAAGGGCTTCCGATATTCACCTCAGCCGTTGGATTCCAGAGGGCAAATCAACGGTCTACGGGCATCTCAAGTTGCATACGAACCTGCATAAAATAAATATTGCGTGGAGTAAAGTCAAGTTTTATTTTTGACCATACCTTCATTAAATATTTGTCATATGTGTAGGTGTATTTTTAATTTTCTTTTACGGCATGTATGGGCGTAAATTAAATAGAGGCATGGGCAATGTCATATAGTTTGATTTTATTGCTTTTTAATTATTCACGGACGTAATTTTGTTTTGACTGAACAAGTAAAAAGATATTGTCGTTGGTCAATTTCGTAAGTGAAAAAAACCAAAAAAACGCACAGCAATGCAGGAGCAAAGGTGAAGAAGTGAATGAGGAAAACCAAGTGGAAGTTTGTATCGAAAACCATGAATTGTTTCACACAGCAGTGAAAAGGGTAATGTAAGTTTTTGGTGAATGCGTAATTTCCACACAGCAGTGTGTTGTTTTATTTTCTACAGCAGTAAATGTAAAAGCTATTTTACAGCAGTGAATGAAGATTTTACAGAGCATGTAAAAATCATTTTGTAAAAGGGGACAGAGTAATTTCTTGTGAAATGTTTTGGTGAATCCCTCTGAGTGAAAGAGGATGAATATGTATCATTGATTTTTGTTTTCATGAATAGAAATCTTTTATGGTGGAGCAATACTCTGTTCTTCAGTAATTTTTTTTTTAAAGCTTCCCTGTGCACAAAAGATCCTGGAGCAAAGGAAACAGAGCATTGCCTCTGTGTGCTTGAATTTTTGTGTTTTTGGGATTTTGCCAGAAAAATCCCCAACAGTGGTATCAGAGCAGGGTTAGGCTCTTTGAAGACATCAAAGAAGCTGAAGGAAGGAGTTGTTGACTGCAGCAGTGTTTCAGCAGAAGAGGACCCAGTCAAGAAAATACTCACGTATTTCACAAAGTTTTTTTTGTGTTACTGAAGAAGTAATCAGTTGTTTTAAAATACACAGTCAAGAAATTGAAGCATAACTAAGGATGCAAGGAATGGCCAGCACAAACACTGGTATGGGTATGTTTAACACCCAGCTCCCACAGTTCAATGGGAAAAACTATGACTACTGGGCAATAACTATGAAAGCCCTCTTTGCCTGTCAAGATTTATGGGAATTAGTTCAAGATGGTTATGAGGAACCAGCAGATGAAAATGAGTTTAATAGATTAACTCCAGGAGAGAAAGATCTATTAAAAAGAAATAGGAAGCATGACTCAAAAGCCCTTGTATTTTTGTATCAAGCAGTGGACCAGAGTGTGTTTCCAAGGATAGAAGCAGCTAAGACATCCAAAGAAGCATGTAAAACCCTCAAGACAACCTATCAAGGCATGGAGAAAGTGAAGACAACAAAACTACAATTGTTGAGGAGAGATTTTGAAAACCTGTGCATGAAGGAGTCAGACAATATTGACTCATTCTTCACACATGTAATTGGTTTGGTCACACAAATGAGGACTCATGGAGAAACCATTGAAGAAAGGAGGATTGTGGAGAAAATATTGAGGTTCTTACCCTCAAAGTTTGATGTTATTGTCACCACCATAGAAGAGACAAAGGATCTTCAAACTTTTCAGTTGATGAACTCCATGCATCACTGATAACACATGAGCAGAGGTTGAGTAGAAATGAAAACTCATCTCTAGAGCAAGCCTTTAAGACCCAGATGTCCTTTGGAAGAGGAAGAGGTCAAGGCAGAGGAAACAAGAGAGGAAGAGGCAGAAGCCAAAACAGAGGTGGAAGGAACAGTCCAGCAAATGCTCAAGAAAGATGCAGCAATTCAAATCAGAACCAAGGCCAAGGCAGCAGCCAACAAAGAGGACAACATCATGCTCAAGGACAAAGGTATGAAAAATCCAATGTCAAATGCTATTATTGTAAAAAATACGGGCATTATGCCAGTGAATGTAGGAAGAAGCAGCATGATATGAGTAATAGACAAAATGCAAATATTACTAGAGAAAACATCAGCCAAAATAATGTATTGTTAGCTTATAACATGGCTGAAACAAACAATGAAGACATATGGTTTTTAGACTCAAGTTGCATCAACCATATGACAGGAAATATAGCTCTCTTTTCTGCCCTAGATAAAAATATGAAATCAGAAGTCACACTAGGAACTAATAGCAAAGTTTCTGTTATGGGAAAATGGGAGGTAAAAATATTTACAAAGCAAGGAGAAAGGAAAACCATAGCAGATGTCTATTATGTCCCCGGAATGAGATGTAACCTCTTGAGTATTGGACAGCTTGTTCAAAAGGGTTACAATGTTTACTTTGTGAATGATGTATGTACCATCATGATATAGCACCCAGCAAACGATGCATTACTGAAGTGAAGATGACAAGGAACAGGATGTTCCCTCTCAGGATCAGGGCAGATTTGAAAAACAAAAATGAAATTGCAGCAGTTACCCAAGAGGCCTTCCAAAGCGTGCCAAAAGATGAAAATTGGTTGTGGCACTTGAGATTTGGACATCTCAATTTTGGAAGTCTAAACTTGCTAAGCAGAAAAGGAATGGTGAAAGGATTACCATTGATAGAGAAACCAGACAGCCTATGTGAAGGTTGCATTTTGGGAAAACAACATAGAGAAAGTTTTCCATCAGGTAAAAGCATAAGGGCAAAGGCACCCTTAGAGATCATCCACTCAGATTTATGTGGACCGATGCAAGCAGCATCATTAGCAGGCAGCCAATATTTCCTAACATTTATTGATGAATTTACAAGAAAAACTTGGGTATATTTTCTTAAAAACAAAAGTGAAGTGTTTGAAAAAATCCGAAATTTCAAAGCACTTGTGGAAAACCAAAGCGGGCTGCACATTAAAGTTTTGAGAACTGATAGAGGAGGTGAGTATATCTCCAAGGAATTCCTACGATTTTGTAGAGAAAATGGAATTCACAAGCAATTTACAGCAAGG